>JBBHAA010000686.1:0-215000 GCA_037953035.1 Aquarana catesbeiana
GACGCCCTCACGAGGCGTTCCCCCGGGGGCGAGCCAGGGAGGCAAGTTAGGATAGTACTATTGTGAAAAATTCAAATAGGATAAGGTTTTTTAAAAAGTCAATCAAATAGTGTGTCTAATTAAAGGGTCACCCGGGAGTGTCAAGGTGGGGGTGTGAAGATAGAGAGGGTGGCAAGGAGGATGGCTGGAAGGGAAAGAGGGAAAGGGGGGGGAAAGGGGAAAAAAGGGGGGGGGGGAAAGGAAGGAAAGGGGAGGAAGGGGGGGAAAAAAAGAAAAGAAAAGGAGGAAAGGGGAAGGAAAGGAACAAGGTTGGATCGAAAGAATGGGGACAGTTGGGGGGTAGGGGAGAGAGGGGGAATGGAAACGGGGGGGGGGGGGAAGAAGGGGGAAGAAAAAGGCAGCAAGAAAAGGAAAAGAAGGGGTGGAAGTGGAGGGGGGAAGGGGGGGGGGAAGGGGAGGGGAAAGGGAGTAATGTTTGGAGTGAGGGAGAGGGAAGAGAAGAAGGGGAAGGAAGAAAAAAGAGAGGGAGAGAAGGAAAGGGGGAAGGGGAGGGAGAAAGGGAAGGCGGAAAGAAACAGGGGAGGGGAGAAAAGAAGGGGGGAGGGGGGGGGGGGAAAGGGAGAAAAGATGGGATGGGAAAAGAAGAGGGACAAGAGAAAGAGAAAGAACAAGTGGGAAGGGGAAGGGGGATGGGGGGTGTGAAATGCAGCAGATACCCCTGTGTACCTAGTAAAGAGGTGGAGAAACACACAAAACTGACAGAGGAAAAAATTAATGATGGTAAGAAAATTTTTACCTATCATTGTTGTAATAAAACCCAGGTCCAAAAGCTGCTGACACCCAGAATGACGTGACTAATGCAGTCAGTGGCCAAAACGCCACACCATACCGTCACAAGGAGTCACTGTGGGGGGTAATTTTCTTACCATCATTAATTTTTCCTCTGTCAGTTTTGTGTGTTTCTCAACCTCTTTACTAGGTACACAGGGATATCTGCTGCATTTCACACCCCCCATCCCCCTTCCCCTTCCCACTTGTTCTTTCTCTTTCTCTTGTCCCTCTTCTTTTCCCATCCCATCTTTTCTCCCTTTTTCCCCCCCTCCCCCCTTCTTTTCTCCCCTCCCTGTTTCTTTCCGCCTTCCCTTTCTCCCTCCCCTTCCCCCTTTCCTTCTCTCCCTCTCTTTTTTCTTCCTTCCCCTTCCTTCTTTTCCCTCTCCTCACTCCAAACATTCCTCCCTTTCCCCTCCCCTCCCCCCCCCCTTCCCCCCTCCACTTCCACCCCTTCTTTTCCTTTTCTTGCTGCCTTTTTCTTCCCCCTTCTTTCCCCCCCCCCCGTTTCCCATTCCCCCTCTCTCCCCTACCCCCCAACTGTCCCCATTCTTTCGATCCAACCTTGTTCCTTTCCTTCCCTTTCCTCCTTTTCTTTTCTTTTTTTCCCCCCCTTCCTCCCTTTCCTTCCTTCCCCCCCCCCTTTTTTCCCCTTTTTCCCCCCCCTTTCCTTTCCCTCTTTCCCTTCCAGCCATCCTCCTTGCCACCCTCTCTATCTTCACACCCCCACCTTGACACTCCCGGGTGACTCTTTAATTAGACACACTATTTGATTGACTTTTTAAAAAACCTTATCCTATTTGAATTTTTCACAATAGTACTATCCTAACTTGCCTCCCTGGCTCGCCCCCGGGGGAACGCCTCGTGAGGGCGTCTCACAATATCGTTCTAGAGAACCTTCATGGTTATAGTTTGGTGAGTGCAAATTCTAAATTTCAAATTTCAAGTATGTTCTCCAATATTAATCATGTACTTTTTGTAAAACCATGTATGTACTTTGTCATGTTGATACTGTATTGTTTTTCATCTTCATAGACTATATACTATCAGACGCCTCCTGAAGAAGCGGCTGTGACCGCGAAACGTAGAGGTCACGTCTGCAAGTATCACACCATATAATCTCTGTCCATGTACTCGTGTGGGCATTAGCCATACCAACCTAGTATCAACAATGCTGTAAAACAACTATCATTGTTTATGCATGTCAAATCATGAATATGTACAATTGATGTCCTCTGTAGGACTTTTTACTATGTTTTGAAATAAATTTATGCTTTTTAAATTCAAGTTTTTTCTTTATGGTACCGCAACAGTCCTCTTTTCCTGTAAAAGAGGCAGGACGCTATTGGAGAGGTCCTTGCTCTGGTTCCTCTTTTAACCTTATTTCCCTGGCTTCTGAAGAAGAGATTCTAAGAAGCAAGGGCTTTTCCGATCAACTGGTAGCCACCCTCCTTGATAGTAAAAAGAGGAGAAGCGCCAAAAGGTTTGGGGGCGTTTTAGGGCTTGGTGCCTAGTAAACTCTTTTAAGGTGCAGAGCCCTATAGCAGTCCTGGAGTTTCTGCAATGCGGGGCTAATAAGGAGTTAGCCATCAGTACCCTTAAAAGCCAGGTTTCAGCGCTTAGCGCGTACCTAGAGAAATCCCTGGCCACCAACACCTGTTGTATACATATTAGGGATGGAGGCTTGTCATTGCTAGAATTATGTTGTGATAGGTCTATCTATCATATTACCTGGGTGGTCAGGTTTTTCAGAGCCCTGTCAAGACAGAGACCAGTGCAGGGTCCTTCCTTCCCTAAGTGGGACCTTTCCCTGGTCTTGCAGGTTCTGACTGAACCCCCGTTCGAGCCTTTAGAAGAGTGTACTCTAAAGGACCTAACGTATAAAGCTGTTGGTGGCTGTAACCACAGCCAGGAGAGTCAGTGAAATAGAGGCCCTTTCAATTAGACCCCCCTTTTTGTGTTGTGTTTTCGGATAGAGTCGTTTTTAAAACTGATCCGGCCTTTTTACCGAAGGTGGCTTCGAAATACCATAGAAGCCAGGAGGTAATTTTGCCAACTTTTTGTCCTAATCCCTCAAGTGAAAGGGAATCTAGGTTTCATACTTTAGACATCAGGAGATGTATCCCATGTTATTTAGAGCTGCCGAAAAATTTTAGAAAGTCAGACTCTCTCTTTATTTTTTTTTGCGGAGCAAGAAAGTGACAGATGGCGTCTAGATGCACCATTGCCAGGTGGCTTAGAATAGCTATTAGTCAGGCCTACAGGCTAGTGGGTAGAGAGCCCCCATGGAAATTAAAGCACACTCTACTAGAGCTCTGGCAGCTTCACAGGCGGCAAGAGCTGGAGCAACGCCAGAGCACATTTGCAAGGCAGCCGTATGGTCCAGTTTCACCACATTTGTGAAACTCTACAGAGTGGATCTGGTATCAGCAAGTGAGCAATCCTTTGGGCGAAAGGTATTGCAAGCTGTTGTCCCACCCTAAGTGGTAAGTGCTCGTATATCCTCTCAATGTGGCTGTCCCGAAAGACGGGGAGGGAAAATTAAAGTCACGCTTACCGGTAACGTCTTTTCCAGTAGTCTTTCAGGACAGCCCTAGTACCCACCCAAAGTTTTGGGGGGTCTTGTGGAAGACCTAAAAAAGGGCACAATAGTAATATGTGATAGTATGTTATTAACGTGTTCTTGTGTCTCCCCAGCTAACTGGAGGTGCTCTAGAAAAACTGAGGTTGGCAGGGGGAGGTGTAAATTTATGGGGGCTGATGCAGTGTTTCCCAGGAAGAGGAGGAGCCAAGGTCTCTCAATGTGGCTGTCCTGAATGACTACTGGAAAAGACGTTACCGGTAAGCGTAACTTTAATTTTTTTTCCTCATTAATGTACACACAGCACCCCATATCGACAGAAAAACACAGAATTATTGACATTTTTGCAGATTTATTAAAAAAGAAAAACTGAAATATCAAATGGTCCTAAGTATTCAGACTCTTTGCTGTGACACTCATATATTTAACTCAGGTGCTGTCCATTTTTTCTGATCATCCTTGAGATGGTTCTACACCTTTATTTGAGTCCATCTGTGTTTGATTATACTGATTGGACTTGATTAGTAAAGCCACACACCTGTCTATATAAAACCTTACAGCTCACAGTTCATGTCAGAGCAAATGAGAATCATGTGGTCAAAGGAACTGCCTGAAGAGCCCAGAGACAGAATTGTGGTAAGGCACAGATCTGGCCAAGGTTACAAAAAAAATTCTGCTGCACTAAGAGCACAGTGGCCACCATAATCCTTAAATGGAAGACATTTGGGACGACCAGAACCCTTCCTAGAGCTGACCGTCTGGCCAAACTGAGCTATCGGGGAGAAGAACCTTGGTGAGAGAGGTAAAGAAGAACCCAAAGACCACGGTGGCTGAGCTCCAGAGATGCAGTCGGGAGATGGGAGAAAGTTGTATAAAGTCAACTGCAGCCCTCCACCAGTCGGGGCTTAATGGCAGAGTGGCCCGATGGAAGCTTCTCCTCAGTGCAAGACACATGAAAGCCTGCATGGAGTTTGCTAAAAAAAACACCTGAAGGACTCCAAGATGGTGAGAAATAAGATTCTTTGGTCTGATGAGACCAAGATAGAATTTTTTGGCCTTAATTCTAAGCGGTATGTGTGGAGAAAACCAGGCACTGTTCATCACCTGTCCAATACAGTCCCAACAGTGAAGCCTGGTGGTGGCAGCATCATGCTGTGGGGGTGTTTTTCAGCTGCAGGGACAGGACGACTGGTTGCAATTGAGGGAAAGATGAATGCGGCCAAGTACAGGGATATTCTGGAATAAAACCTTCTCCAGAGTGCTCAGGACCTCAGACTGGGCCAGAGGTTTACCTTCCAACAAGACAATGACCCTAAGCACACAGCTAAAATAACGAAGGAGTGGCTTCACAACAACTCCATGATAGTTCTTGAATGGCCCAGCCAGAGCCCTGACTTAAACCCAATTGAGCATCTCTGGAGAGACCTAAAAATGGCTGTCCACCAACGTTTACCATTCAACCTGACAGAACTGGAGAGGATCTGCAAGGAGGAATAGTAGAGGATCCCCAAATCCAGGTGTGAAAAACTTGTTGCATGTTTCCCAAAAAGACTCATGGCTGTATTAGATCAAAAGGGTGCTTCTACTAAATACTGAGCAAAGGGTCTGAATACTTAGGACCATGTGATATTTCAGTTTTTCTTTTTTAATAAATCTGCAAAAATGTCAACAATTCTGTGTTTTTCTGTCAATATGGGGTGCTGTGTATACATTAATGAGGAAAAAAATGAACTTAAATGATTTTAGCAAATGGCTACAATATAACAAAGAGTGAAAAATTTAAGGGGGTCTGAATACTTTCCGTCCCCACTGTATATATACTAAATACACTGCAGCTAACTGTATTGCCTGCCTGCCTGCCTGAAGTGTATTAGCAACAGTACACCGGGAATGGTCTGCAGTGAGATCTAGCTAAACTGTATACAGTGTATATATATATACTGTATATACTAGACTGACTGTATATGTATATATATATGAAATACACTGCAGCTAACTGAATCAACTGCCTGCCTAAAGTATATTAGAAACAGTACAGCAGGAACGGTCTGCAGTGAGATCTAGCTAAACTGTATACTAGACTGACTGTCTATATATATATATATATATATATATATATATATTTTTTTTTTTTTTGTACAGGACGCCGTGGCTGGGTCCTGGAAGGATGCTATGTTTTCCCTCTGGACTGTTGTCTCTTTAAGGGAACAAAAAGGGTTACCTCACCTGTCACAGGAAGTGGGTTTAAAACAAGTCAGGAAGTTGTAGATGAGTGTGGAGGAGTGTAGAGGAGAATGTGGAAGGTGGATGGTGTTTTTGTGTGCAGCAACAAAAGTGAACAGCAGTGTCCTGCCTGGAAGCCTCCTGGCAGGGGAAGCTACCTGCAACAGAAACCAAGGAATGTTTAACTGTGATAGCAGTTCTGGACTTTGCAAGTCGGTGAGACTGAAATCTCTTTCTTTTGTTTTTACTGTTGTAAAGCTATTTAAGTTCAATAAACCTCCTTTTGAGTGAAAAGCCTGTGTCCTGTGATCTGGCTGGTTCCCTGAACTTTACAAGTGGTGCTCGAATGCGGGCAGGACAGAGTAACAGGCGTTTTTTTTTTTTTTGGATTTGGCTTAAGCTGACATTTAAAGGGACAGTACAGTGGATTTATGTCCTGGGTTAAAGCTGCCTAAACCCTGAAAGCTAAAGCAATGGAAGAGCTAATTAAACAGCTGTCCGTGGCTAATATGCAAGTGCAGACTCGCCATGAGGAAGCTAATCAGTGCTTAGCAACCCAGCTGGAGGTACAACAAATGCACCACAAAGAGGCGCTGGCTCTGCAGCAAGAAAATACTCGCCTGTTGGTGGCCCAGTTGGCAGCGACCCAGCAAGGGGTTATGCAGGCTCAGGTGATTGCCTTAAAAGAAGCAGTGCAGCAGCTTTCTCAGGGCTGTGAACAAGCGGCTGTTGCCCCTGGCAACCAGGTGACTGTGAGGGCAAGCCATTTTTTCCAGAAGTTGTCCCTGAGTGATGATGTAGAGACATTTCTTGCTACATTTGAGAGGACGGCAGAGAGAGAAGGTTGGCCTCAGGACCAGTGGGCCGGCCTAATTGTTCCTTTCCTAACCGGAGATCCTCAAAAAGCCTACTTCAACCTGCCACCGGATGATGCTAAAGACTATCAAAAACTAAAGGCAGAAATACTGGCTCATTTGGGGGTGACTACGGCGTTCGGGCCCAACGAGTGCACCAATGGAAGTATTGTCCAGATCGTCCACCACGGTCTCAAATGCATGACCTGGTGCAACTGGTAAAAAAATGGCTGTAGTCCGAAGTGTTGTCTGGCCCCCAAATCGTGGAGCGGGTCGTGCTGGACCGATACCTAAGGTCACTGCCAGATGATCTTCAATGGTGGGTCAGCCATGGAGACCCCAAAACAGTGAACCGCCTTGTCGAGATGGTGGAACGATATACAGTGGTGGAGGATCTGCTTGGCCCTACCAAGCGCCAAGGGCCCAGTCTGCCACGGCCTATTCAATCGACTGCCGCCCTTCGAAAGGACGTCATCCGGAGCCCTGGAACTAACACCCCGGAAGGTCAAGAGTCACTCCCGGTACCTACTCAGCGACCTGTTCCTGTTCGGAGAGGAGGGGATGTATAATGTTGGCGATGTCATTCCTGGGGCAATACCCGGGCCCACTGCCCATTGCAAGAGGAGCCCATGGAATGCGGGGTTCTTTAGAGGGGGTCTTTTTATGCCCATAAAGCATGTACAACACTTCTTGACCTTGGAGAATTTGAGTGTGAAGTCCAAGTGAACCACCTCCCTGTCCGGGCTTTGTTGGACTCTGGAAGTATGGTAACCCTGGTTCATCCAAGAGTCATTGGGATGATCGGTCCGGTAAGCAAAACTTTACAGGTTGTGTGCATTCACGGGGACACTAGAGAATACCCTCTCATCTCGGTGTCCATCTCCACAGCATGTGGCACTGGTGCTCAAGAGGTGGGGGTGGTAAAGAACTTGGTACATGATGTTATCATAGGACGAGACTGTCCATTATTTGCAAAACTGTGGGGACAAGGAGAACTACATCAACGGTCCAGAGTCTGGGGAGAAACTAGTCCCTCTGTTCCTGCTGTTGAGAGGAATAACCCTGAAATACCAAATGTTCCTAATGTGGATCCAGTTGATGAAAATGCTAATGATTTGGTTAATGGTGATGAAAGTAGTGCTGATACTGTTAAGGATGTCAAAATCTGTGGTTCACAGACCTACCTGAACACTGAAGGGGGGAACCTTCCTCACTTCAGGTAATGCTGGGGGAAGAGGATGAGGAAGTGGCCGCTACCCCTGCCCTGCTGGATTTGGGTGTTCCCCAGGGGGCATTTGGTACTGCCCAGATGCAGGACCCCACTTTGGCCCGTGCACGGGAACAGTTTGTAGTAGTAAATGGGGTTCCCCAAGAGCCAGGTGCGAATGAGCGGTGGCCACACTTTACAATATGTAATGAATTGCTTTATCGGGTTACCAAAGTGAGGGAAAATGTGGTAGAACAATTATTGGTACCCCAACAGTATAGACACAAGGTCCTGGACCTGGCCCAAGACGATGTTTTAGGGGGACACCTGGGAGTTGAAAAGACAGAGGCACGGATCACCGACCAGTTTTACTGGCCAGGTCTGAAAGCAGAGGTAAGGAGATACTGTACCTCTTGTCCCACCTGTCAGTTGACCGCTCCAGTGACCCACTTCCGGAGCCCTTTGGTCCCTCTACCCATAATTGAGGTCCCATTTGAGAGGATAGCGATGGATATAGTGGGTCCTTTGGTAGAGTCGGCTCGAGGTCACTCTTACATACTGGTTATCCTCGACTATGCCACTCGATATCCTGAGGCGCTACCGCTGCGGAATATCTCCTCTAAGGCTATTGCCCGGGAATTATTCCAGTTGTTTACACGTACTGGTTTTCCCAAGGAAATACTCACAGCTGCGCACATCGGTCTACCATCCCCAAACGGATGGATTGGTAGAATGCTTTAATGACACCCTTAAGTCTATGGTCAAAGGGATGGGAAAGACTGGGACTGCCTGTTACCAGCTCCCCTGTTTGCTATCCAGGAAGTGCCCCAGGCCTCCACTGGGTTTTCGCCCTTTGAGTTGGTATATGGGCGGAGACCTCGCAGACTACTGGATTTTGTTAAAGAGGAATGGGAAAGTGAATCTATTCAGCATAAGAGTGTTCTTGAATATGTCTCCCAAATGCAGGAGAGGATCTGAACTGTGATGCCACTAGTCAAGGAACATTTGCAAAAAGCCCAGGAGGCTCAACAACGGGTCTATAATAGGGCTGCTAAAATAAGGAACTTTCAAGTGGGGGATCGAGTAGCGGTGTTGATTCCCACTGTGGAAAGTAAATTCTTGGCCAAGTGGCAAGGCCCCTTTGAAGTTGTAGAAAAAGTGGGAGAGGTAAATTATAGAGTCCACCAACCAGGTAAAACCCTATCAGATATATCATGTAAACTTGTTAAAGCCCTGGACAGGCAGGGAACCGGTGACCTCCCTGGCTAGTGCAAGACTTGAGCCTCGGGTTGGGGTGGAGAGTGTCCAAGTAGCAAATACCCTGTCTAAAATCCAAAGTCAGCAGGCAAAGGAGTTCTTGCAGAGAAATAAAGAGAAATTTTCAGACTTGCCTGGGGTTACTAGTGTCATAGAGCATGGTATTATCACGGAACCAGGAGTCAAAGTTTTTGTCCAGCCCTACCGCATTCCAGAGGCCCAAAGGAAGGTTGTTTCAGAGGAAGTGAAGAAGATGTTAGACCTGGAAATTATTGAAGAATCGCAGAGTGAGTGGTCGAGTCCGGTTGTGTTGGTACCGAAGCCCAACGGGACTCTGCGATTCTGCAATGATTTCCGGAAACTTAATGAAGTTTCACGGTTTGATGCCTACCCCATGCCCCGGGTAGATGAGCTTATTGAGAGACTAGGTCCAGCCAGGTTTATCACTACATTAGACCTTACCAAGGGGTATTGGCAAATCCTGTTGACTAAGGCTGCTACAGAGAAAACTGCTTTTTCTACCCCAGAGGGCAGTTTTCAGTACAAAAGAATGCCTTTTGGATTGCAAACTGCTCCAGCCACCTTCCAGTGAGCAATGGATAGGATTTTGCGACTTCACCGGGAGTATGCCTCAGTATACTTGGATGACAGAGTCATTTTTAGCAGAGACTGGGAATCACACTTTCCCAAAGTCCAGGCAGTGCTGGACTCTCTTTGGAAGGAGGGGTTTACCACAAACCCTGAAACATGTGCTTTGGGAATGGAGGAGGTGAAATACCTGGGCTATATCGTGGGTAGAGGGGTGGTGAAACCTCAGGTCAGCAAGGTAGAGGCTATACAGAGTTGGCCCTGCCCCCTCACAAAAAAAACAGGTACATGCATTCCTGGGCATGGTGTGATACTACAGGAGGTTTGTACCCAACTTTGCCACGTTGGCGGCTCCATTGACTGATCTGACTAAGGGTCGGAAATCGGTCATGGTGGAGTGGAATGCAGACTCTGAGAAGGCTTTTTTGGAGCTCAAGTCGGCACTGTGCCAGCACCCTGTCCTGGTAGCACCCAATTTTTCAAAAGAGTTTGTTGTCCAAACTGATGCTTCCGATGTAGGATTGGGAGCGGTGTTGTCACAGGTTGTTCATGGCGAGGAGCACCCGGTAGTCTTCCTCAGTAGGAAGTTAACACCAGTGGAGAAAAACTATGCTATAATTGAACGAGAGTGTCTGGCCATTACGTGGGCTCTGGAATCCCTCAGATATTACCTTTTGGGGAGGAAGTTTAGGCTGATTTTTGACCATGCCCCTTTAACATGGCTGAGACAAGGTAAAGGGACTAATGCCAGGGTTACTCGGTGGTTCCTGGCACTCCAGGAATTTAAATTTGTAGTGGAGCATAGGCCCGGGAGACTGCATCAAAATGCAGATGCCCTCTCCCGAGTCCATTGTTTGAGCTCCATTGTTGCCTCCACCTCCTTGGCGTTGGGGCACAGGGGGGATATGTACAGGACGCCTTGGCTCTGTCCTGGAAGGATGCTATGTTTCCCCTCTGTTTGGACTGTGGTCCCTTTAAGGGAACAAAAAGGGTTAACTCACCTGTCCCAGGAAGTGGGTTTAAAACAAGACAGGAAGTTAGAGAGGGGTGTGGAGGAGTGTAGAGGAGAATGTGGATGGTGGATGGTGTTTTGATGTGCAGCAACAAAAGTGAATAGCAGTGTCCTGCCTGGAAGCCTCCTGCCAGGGGAAGCTACCTGCAACAGAAACTAAGGACTGTTTAACTGCAGCTAACTGAATCGCCTGCCTGCTCAAACTAAATGAAATGACTGAAATTTCTTTCTTTTGTTTTTGCTGCTGTACACTGCAGCTAACTGAATCAACTGCCTGCCTAAAGTATATTAGAAACAGTACAGCAGGGATGGTCTGCAGTGAGATCTAGCTAAACAGCTAAACTGTATGCAGTGGATATATATATATATATATATATATATATATATATATATATATATATATATATATATATCTATCTATCTATATGAAATACACTGCAGCTAACTGAATCGCCTGCCTGCTCAAACTAAATGAAATGACACTCTCTCTGTCTCTCTCTGTCTCTCTCTTAACAATGCCACCAACACACTACACACGGCCGACTTGCAGGCAGCCTTATATAGTGTGAGCCATGGACTTAACCCTCTGAGCCAATTATGGCTCTCTTCGCTGACAGCGCTGTGATTGGCCAAAGCATGTGGGTCATAGTGCATGCTTGGCCAATCATCAGCCAGCTATGCACTGCGATGACGCAGTGCATTATGGGCCGTGATGCGCTGCTCGAAATTTGGCACAAACGGCCCATAATGTTCGATCTTCGTCAAACGATCGAACAGCCGATGTTCGAGTCAAACTCATGTTCGACTTGAAGAGACAGCCCATCCCTAGTGAGGAGCATAGTGACCTGTGCCCTGTGTCTGCTCTCTGAAATGAACACAGTGCTATGTGCATAGAACATACCTGTGTATAGTACATAGGAGAGGAGACTGGCAACTCCCCCACATATAAAGTGACCCCTGATATGTCCCCAGAGTCTCCTTTATTGTACGTACAAATTATCCCTCTGTCACTGATGTCATCCCCCCACCACCATCCCTCTGTTACTGATCCCATCCTTATCCCCCATCCCCTGTACTGCTATACAATCCCATCATTTCAGTGTCATCACATGCCGTAGAGAGTCATCACATGCCGTGATATATAATGCCATCATCCCCATCCCCTGTTCTCCTATACAATCCCATCGTCCCCTGTACTCCTATACAATCTCATCATCCCCTGTACTCCTATACAGTCCCATCATCTCCATCCCCTGTACTCCTATACAGTCCCATCATCCCCTGTACTTCTATACAGTCCCATCATCCCCATCCCCTGTACTCCTATGCAGTCCCATCATCTCCATCCCCTGTACTCCTATACAGTCCCATCATCCCCTGTACTTCTATACAGTCCCATCATCCCCATCCCCTGTACTCCTATACAGTCCCATCATCCCCATCCCCTGTACTCCTATACAATCCCATCATCCCCATCCCCTGTACTCCTATACAATTCCATCATCTCCATCCCCTATACTCCTATAAAGTCCCATCATCCCCATCCCCTGTACTCCTATACAATCCCATCATCCTCATCCCCTGTACTCCTATACAATCCCATCTTCCCCATCCACTGTACTCCTATACAATTCCATCATCCCCATCCACTGTACTCCTATACAATTCCATCATCCCCATCCCCTGTACTCCTATACAGTCCCATCATCCCCATTCCCTGTACTCCAATACAGTCCCATCATCCCCGTACGGCATGTGATGGCACTGTACAACATGTAATGACACTGTATGGCATGTGATGACTGTACGGCATTTAACCACTTCAGCCCCGGAAGGATTTACCCCCTTCCTGACCAGAGCACTTTTTACAATTTGGCACTGCGTCGCTTTAACTGCTAATTGCGCGGTCATGCAATGCTGTACCCAAATGAAATTTGTGTCCTTTTCTTCCCACAAATAGAGCTTTCTTTTGATGTTATTTGATCACCTCTGCGGTTTTTATTTTTTGCGCTATAAATGGAAAAAGACCGAAAATTTTGAAAAAAAAAATGACATTTTCTACTTTTTGTTAAAAAAAATCCAATAAACTCAATTTAAGTCATACATTTAGGCCAAAATGTATTCGGCCACATGTCTTTGGTAAAAAAAATGTCAATAAGCGTATATTTATTGGTTTGTGCAAAAGTTATAGCGTCTACAAACTAGGGTACATTTTCTGGAATTTACACAGCTTTTAGTTTATGACTGCCTATGTCATTTCTTAAGGTGCTAAAATAGCAGGGCAGTACAACCCCCCCCCCCCCCAAATGACACCATTTTGGAAAGTAGACACCCCAAGGAAATTGCTAAGAGGCATGTTGAGCCCATTGAATATTATTTTTTTTTTGTCCCAAGTGATTGAATAATGACAAAAAAAAAATCACAAAAAGTTGTCACTAAATGATATATTGCTCACACAGGCCATGGGCATATGTGGAATTGCACCCCAAAATACATTCAGCTGCTTCTCCTGAGTATGGGGATACCACATGTGTGGGTCTTTTTGGGAGCCTAGCCACGTACGGGGCCCCGAAAACCAATCACCGCCTTCAGGATTTCTAAGGGCGTAAATTTTTGATTTCACTCCTCACTACCTATCACAGTTTTGAAGGCCATAAAATGCCCAGATGGCACACCCCCCCCCCCCAATTACCCCATTTTGGAAAGAAGACACCCCAAGCTATTTGCTGAGAGGCATGTTGAGTCCGTGGAATATTTTATATTTTGACACAAGTTGCAGGAAAGTGACACATTTTTTTTTTTTGCACAAAGTTGTCACTAAATGATATATTGCTCACACAGGCCATGGGCATATGTGGAATTGCACCCCAAAATACATTTAGCTGCTTCTCCTGAGTATGGGGATACCACATGTGTGGGACTTTTTGGGAGCCTAGCCGCGTACGGGGCCCCGAAAACCAATCACCGCCTTCATGATTTTTTTTTCAATTTTCAAAACTTTGTGACAAAAAGTGAGGTCTGCAAAATACTCACTATAACTCTCAGCAAATAGCTTGGGGTGTCTACTTTCCAAAATAGGGTAATTTTGGGGGGGGTTTGTGCCACCTGGGCATTCCATGGCCTCCGAAACTGTGATAGGCAGTCGAGTGAAATCAAAAATTTACGCCCTAAGAAAGCCTGAAGGCGGTGCTTGTTTTTCGGGGTCCCGTGCGCGGCTAGGCTCCCAAAAAGTCTCACACATGCGGTATCCCCGTACTCAGGAGAAGCAACAGAATGTATTTTGGGGTGTAATTTCACATATTCCCATGGCATGTTTGAGCAATATATCATTTAGTGACAACTTTGTGCAAAAAAAAAAAAAAAAATTATCTTTTTCCCGCAACTTGTGTCACAATATAAAATATTCCATGGACTCGACATGCCTCTCAGCAGATAGCTTGGGGTGTCTACTTTCCAAAATGGGGTCATTTGGGGGGGTTTTGAACTGTCCTGGCATCTTATGCACAACATTTAGAAGCTTATGTCACACATCACCCACTCTTCTAACCACTTGAAGATGACTGCTTGGACCTTGAAGAAGGGGACATACCCCGAAAGCTTGTCCTGAAAAATTGTATGTTAGTGCAAATAAAAAAAGTATCACGGACAGTACTCAATTTTCTCAACCACTTGAAGACAAAGCCCTTTCTGACACTTTTTGTTTACATGAAAAAATTATTTTTTTTTGCAAGAAAATTACTTTGAACCCCCAAACATTATATATTTTTTTAAAGCAAATGCCCTACAGATTAAAATGGTGGGTGTTTCATTTTTTTTTTTCACACAGTATTTGCGCAGCGATTTTTCAAAGGCATTTTTTTGGGAAAAAACACACT
Organism: Aquarana catesbeiana; assembly: GCA_037953035.1. Taxonomy (NCBI): domain Eukaryota; kingdom Metazoa; phylum Chordata; class Amphibia; order Anura; family Ranidae; genus Aquarana; species Aquarana catesbeiana. Next base: position 14,426 of record JBBHAA010000686.1, read on the forward strand.
TTTTAAAATTTTAATGCACTAAAACACACTATATTGCCCAAATGTTTGATGAAATAAAAAAGATGATCTTAGGCCGAGTACATGGATACCAAACATGACATGCTTTAAAATTGCGCACAAACGTGCAGTGGCAACAAAATAAGTACATTTTTAAAGGCCTTTAAAAGCCTTTACAGGTTACCACTTTAGATTTACAGAGGAGGTCTACTGCTAAAATGACTACCCTCGATCTGACCTTCGCGGTGATACCTCACATGCATGGTGCAATTGCTGTTTACATTTGACGCCAGACCGACGCTTGCATTCGCCTTAGCACGAGAGCAGGGGGGGAAAGGGGTGCTTTTTTTTTTCCTTTATTATTTTTTTGCTTTTTAATCTTATTTTTAAACTGTTACTTTCATTTTTTTTTTAATCATTTTTATTGTTATCCCAGGGAATGTAAATATCCCCTATGATAGCAATAGGTAGTGACAGGTACTCCTTTTTTGAAAAAATTAGGGTCTATTAGACCCTAGATCTCTCCTCTGCCCTCAAAGCATCTGACTACACCGAGATCGGTGTGATAAAATGCTTTCCCAATTTCCCAATGGCGCTGTTTACATCCGGCGAAATCTAAGTCATGAAATGCTCGTAGCTTCCGGTTTCTTAGGCCATAGAGATGTTTGGAGCCACTCTGGTCTCTGATCAGCTCTATGGTCAGCTGGCTGAATCACCGGCTGCATTCTCAGGTTCCCTGTTGAGACAGGAGAGCCAGAGAAAAACACGGAAGACGGTGGGGGGGCATTCCCTCCCACTGCTTGTAAAAGCAGTCTAGAGGCTAATTAGCCGCTAGGATTGCTTTTACATGAAAGCCGACCGCTGGCTGAAAAGAATGATACCAAGATGATACCTAAACCTGCAGGAATCATTCTGGTATAACCACTCAAAGTCGTGAATTGCGTACCTGAAGACAAAGAAATGGTTAACAATAAAACACAGTAAACAGTAAAGTATAAAAAATTGCATACCTGAAAAGCAAACATGTTAAAACATAATAACAATAAAACATTGCAGAATAGAATACAGTAAAAAAAGAGCAGAACAATAGAGAGAGAATAGAGAGAGAGAGAACAATGAAACGACAACTTTTTTTTTTTATTTTGGGCCGGGCGGAGGGGCAAAACGCAGTTGCTAGCAGGCATCTGGGCTGATCCCACTAACGCTGCATTTTTGGGAACCTAAACTGCTGGGGACACTAGTATAGATCTGATCGGATCAGATATTGATCCGTTCAGATACTATACCACTAAGGGAGGTGTACGGTGCGTGCGTGCGTGGGTGTTAGCGGTACTGGCGCTAACCTGACACTGCTTGGGGCTAGTGCTTGCCAGTTCACCAAAACGCTACCAAAAAAACTGTTAGCGATCGCAGGGATCAGGCCTGACTCTGCGAACGCTGCAGTTATGCGTTTAGTGTTTTGTAAGTGACAGTGATCGATCGATACTGCACTTGAGTGGGCTGGGCTGGGCTGGGCCGGGCGGAGGGGCAAAACACAGGTGCTAGCAGGTATCTGGGCTGATTCTGCTAACACTGCATTTTTGGGAACCCTAAACTGCTGGGGATGCTAGTACAGATCTGATCGGATCAGATATTGATCCGTTCAGATACTATACCACTAAGGGAGGTGTACGGTGCGTGCGTGGGTGTTAGCGGTACTGGCGCTAACCTGACACTGCTTGGGGCTAGTGCTTGCCAGTTCACCAAAACGCTACCAAAAAAACTGTTAGCGATCGCAGGGATCAGGCCTGACTCTGCGAACGCTGCAGTTATGCGTTTGGTGTTTTGTAAGTGACAGTGATCGATCGATACTGCACTTGAGTGGGCTGGGCTGGGCTGGGCCGGGCGGAAGGGCAAAACGCAGGTGCTAGCAGGTATCTGGGCTGATTCTGCTAACACTGCATTTTTGGGAACCCTAAACTGCTGGGGATGCTAGTACAGATCTGATCGGATCAGATATTGATCCGTTCAGATACTATACCACGAAGGGAGGCGTATGCTGCGTGCGTGGGTGTTAGCGGTACTGGTGCTAATCTGATGCTGCCTGGGGCGACGCATATCAGCGACGGGCAATCAGGGGGCTAAACCTTTATTCGGTAATAAATGGCGGGTGCCCTGACACTTAAAAAAATAAATTAACTAACCAGCGTCACCCGTAACAGTTGTACGATGATCAGTGGTGAAAGGGTTAACTAGGGGGCAATCAAGGGGTTAAAACATTTATTAGATAGTATATGGGGGTCCCTGTCGCTATAAAACGCTGACGGCGAACCTAAATATTTACCTCCCTAACTAGCGCCACCAGCGACACTAATACAGCGATCAGAAAAATGATCGCTTAGTGACACTGGCGATGGGGGGGTGATCAAGGGGTTAAAACTTTATTGTGGGGGGGTTAGCGGGGTACCCTAGACCTAAAGGGGGCTAACACTAACTGCCCTACCACACTGTCACAAACTGACACCATGCAGTAATCAGAAAAAAAAAAAACTGCTTGGTGTCAGTGTGTCAGGGGGGGTGATTGGGGGAGTAAAGTGTGCCTGGCATGTTCTACTGAGTGTGTTGTGTTGGTGCACTCACATTCCAGTCTTCTCTCCTCGGCGCCGGAACGGAAAATACCGAGCCGGGGAGAGATGACATAATTTCCTTTGCTGCTGTTTAGCATACAGCAGCAGAGAAATGATTCTGATTGGCTGGGAGCGATCGCGAGGGGGTGGCCACGAATGGATGGCCTCCCCCTCATCTCTGAACGCTCCCAGACCAAAGCCGACCGCCCCGGACCCCCCACCTACGGCAGGCAGATCACGTACAGGTACGCGATTCTGCCTGCCCGTGCCATCGGCGTCAGGCGGTCGGCAAGTGGTTAATGACAATGTACGGCATGTGATGGCACTGTACAACATGTAATGACACTGTATGGCATGTGATGGCACTGTATGGCATGTGATGGCACTGTACGGCATGTGATGGCACTGTACAACATGTAATGACACTGTACGGCATGTAATGGCAATGTACAATATGTAATGACACTGTACAACATGTAATGACACTGTATGGCATGTGATCCTGTAATACTCTATTTACAATGAAGGTAACATTATTGCTATAGGGGTACTAGGTAATACACCAATTATGGGGGAGCAAAGCTCTGTCCGTGTCTGAGGAGCTCTGTGCTACAGTATGAAAATACAAGTAGATGTGAATGGAAGGTTTCATTGGGGGTTATTTACTAAAGGCAAATCCACTTTGCACTACAAGTGCAAAGTGCACTTGAAATTGCACTTGGAAGTGCAGTCGCTGTAGATCCGAGGGGGACATGCAAGGAAAATAAAAAACAGCATTTTAGCTTGCACATAATTGGATAATAAAATCAGCAGAGCTTCCCCTCATGTCAGATCTACCCCTCAGATTTACAGCGACTGCACTTCCAAGTGCACTTTCAGTGCAATTTCAAGTGCACTTGTAGTGCAAAGTGGATTTGTCTTTCGTAAATAACCCCCATTGTCTCATATCCAGATAGTCAATAAAAGGATTCATTAACAATGTTAGCTCAGATTTTTTTTTCATTTTACTATACCAGTAATGCATGGAATGCCTGTGTGCTGTCACATCCATATGTGCATTCTGCTTTACAAATATATTGTTTTCACTCTGGTAGATAGTAATATGTAGAGGAGATTTACATACACAGCACTATCAGTGACTTCTCCTACATTAGTCACTGACTGAAGTGCTCTTATCTCTGCTGGATTTGTCTGTCGATCAGAAGATGCTGCAGAGGAGAAGGGAGGGGGGAGGAGGGAAGACGGAGCAGCTATGCTCTGTGAAGTGAAGTCTCGGGAGTGAGCAGAGAGCCAACATCAATCAAGCAAAATGACAGGAAAGTGGGTGGATCCAGACTCCAGAGTCAGACCATTGTCGGTATTACACTGTATGAAAGTCTGTAGACCCTCCCACAGGTATTTAGCTTGATTTTAACTGAATGGGGGCACTTCTGAGAGGGATGGAAAGATTTATAGATATTAGCAGCTCACATAGAATAGATGTAAGGAAAAAAAGGAAACCCATACTTCTCTTTTAATGCATAGAATTAATTAAGATAAAAAACCTTCTGACTTTACAACCACTTTGGAATACTGCCAGTGAACTGTCAGATTAATGTCAGTGTCTCTCACACCACTTGCTGTAAAATCACATACCTGTACATCATTTTGGTTCAAGAAGTTGTACCGGGTTGATGCCTCCTTGGTACCGTTTTTTAGAGCCAACGGTCAGCTTTCTTGTGGTAGAGCCAACGGTCAGCTTTCTTGTGGTAACAACTGATGCGGCTATGCAACTGCTTGATCATTATCACAAGCAGTGGGAGGGGGGGGGGGCCAGCCAGCACATCCGCTGGCTGCCCAGAGACCGGAACAAAGCCAGAATCAGCTTAGATCAGGTCTTGGAACTAGAAACCCGGAAGCAACGTCACAACGTCACTTCTGGTTTACTGGAGCCTTAAAGGTGCCAGATTTTAAAAAAAAGGTCAATATTCAAAAAGTCAGTATTCAAAACATCCTAAAATTACACATGACTATTGCTGTCACAAGGGATGTTTACATTACTTGTGACCACAATAAAAGTGATAAAAAAATAATTTAAACTGCCCCATCCCTCCGAGCTTGCACGCAGAAACGTATATGTAAGTCGCGTAAGTTGAGCGGTGTTCAAACCACACATGTGAGGAATCGCTGTGAGAGCAATAATTCTAGCACTAGACCTCCTCTGTAACCCTAAACAGATAACCGTAAATTTTTTAAACCTATGGAGATTTTTAAGTACCGTAGTTTGTCGCCATTCCACGAGTGTGCGCAATTATAATGCATGATATGTTAGGTATCTATTTACTTGGTGTAACATCATCTTTCACATTTTAAATAAAAATGGGATAACTTTACTGTTTTGTTGTTTTTACTTCATGAAAGTGTATTTTTTTTTTTAAATTGCGTTTAAAAGACCGCTGCGCAAATACCATGTGACATAAAATATTGCAACAATCGCCATTTTATTCTCTAGGATCTCTGATAAAAAAAAAAAATATATATATATATATATATATATATATATATATATATATATATATATATATATGTATATGTATATGTGTATATATATATATATATATATATATATATATATATATATATATATATATATATATAATATGTTTGAGGGTTCAAAGTAATTTTCTATTAAAAAGTACTGAGCAACAAGTGTCACAAAAAAGGCCTGGTTCTAAAGGAATTTGACATTTTGGCTATTTTCTGTTGATTTCAATCATGATCTTTGAATCCTGTTGAAACTGAAGCCAGGGCAGTGTGGCTAATCACTATTACCCACCCCAGTTTCCAGCCCACTCACCCAGGTGTCAATGACATCACACAGCCTTTCTTACCTTCGTCTGCTTGATAATCAGATCCTGCATGGCTCCCTGAACATGTTGGTCTTCACAGTATATCGTTTTGAATAAATCGTTTTTATATGATTATGGAGTACTAACTTCTCTTGTAATATTAAACAAAATTGAAGTTTGATGATGAATGCCAAAAAAAGAAAACATTTAAGCACTGAGAAATTCCTTTACAAACCTCTAACACATAAGTAAGACTTGTATAATGCTGGACTAGCTAATTGAATATCTCATTTAATTTTCTATATCACAGACTGCAAATTACCACTTCTGGAACTGTCCGCTGTTCTGAGACTGGATTGGTATTTGTAGTAAGAGATGCGGTGACAATTGAATATAATCTGGAGCCTTGGAGAAATTATTTAGGAGAATTCCAGCTGAGTGAATATAATATCATTGGCCCTTTGTTCAATATAAATGCAGATGACTCTACCAGGGTAGAAGAAATACATCTGCCACACTATTTATGCTTAAAAGGTAAGTTGCAAACTTAAAAAATACAAATGTCCATTGGAAAACCACTTCAGCCCCGGAAGATTTGGCTGCTCAATGACCAGGCCATTTGTTGCGATACAGCACTGCGTCGCTATAACTGACAATTGCGAGGTCGTGCGACGCTGTACCCAAACAAAATTGACGTCCTTTTTTCCCCACAAATAGAGCTTTCTTTTGGTGGTATTTGATCACCTCTGCATTTTTTTTTTGCACTATAACCAAAAAAAGAGCGTCAATTTTGAAAAAAAAAACACAATATTTTGTACTTTTTGCTATAATAAATATACCTAATTTTTTTTAAAAAAAGCAAATGTTTTCCTCAGTTTAGGCCGATATGTATTCTTCTACATATTTTTGGTAATAAAAATCGCAATAAGCGTATATTGATTGATTTGCACAAAAGTTATCCGTCTACAATATTGGGGATAGATTTATGGCATTTTTATATTTTTTCTTTTTTTTACTAGTATTGGCAGCGATCTGCGATTTTTTTCGGGACTGCGACATTATGGCGGACAGATCGGACACTTTTGACACATTTTTGGCACAATTGACATGTATATAGTGATCAGTGCTATAAAAATGTACTGATTACTGTGTAAATGTCACTGGCAGGGAAGGGGTTAACACTAGGGGGCGATAAAGGGGATAACTGTGTTCCCTCAATGTGTGTTCTAACTGTGGAGGGAGGGGACTGACTGTAGGAGATGACAGATCGTGGTTCCTAGCTATTAGGAACTCACAATCTTCCTCTCCTCACAGAACAGGGATTTGTGTGTTTACACACACACGTCTCTGTTCTGCCTCTCGTGCCCGTGATCACTTGTGGCCGACGGTCATCGCAATCGCCGGTCACGAGCATTGGCACCCCCACAGTGTAGCGTGCGTGTGCATCTGCTATCCCACTCGACGTACAGCTACGACAGTTTGCGGAATCGTGCCGACCTACCGCAGTATAATGACGGCGGCTGGTCGGCAAGTGGTTAAACAATCATGAATAGGAAAAAACCTTTGTGACTCATTTGACCATTTATAAGGTGACAGAAGGATTAACACTCTAGAGTACACAGTGTCACAGTGTCATATTGCACTGGTTAATAATTATTTTTTAAATAAATCAATCACATATTTTTTTCTGCAAAATAAAGGGTTAATACTTATTCATCCTGCCACCTGTGTGACACTGATATCTGCTGGGCAGATCTGAAGGGCAGCACAGTGGTGTAGTGGTTAGCACTTTCACCTAGCAGCAAAAGGGTCGCTGGTTCAAATCTCGCCCACGACACCATCTGCCTTGGGGCGCATGTTCTCCCTGTGCCTGCGTGGGTTTCCTCCCACACTCCAAAGACATGCTGGTAGGTTATTTAGATCATGTCTAAAAAAATTGGCCATAATATGTGTATGTGTATGTAAGCGCGTCGGGACCCTATGTGTATGTGTTTGCAAGCGCGTTGGAACCCTATGGGGTAAAGGACCACACTATACTGCAGATGGACACCGGTGGTAAAAAAGCACCCGAGGCAATTTAGTTCGCATAGGTAGTGCTATACCTATGCGAGTCATATAAGTCATTCATGCTGTCTTCAGGAGCTCCTTTGCACTGCAGTCTTTGCTCTCATCAAGAGATATCATTCCTGGAGAATCCTCTCCTTCGACCAGCCCTTATAGGATACAGTAGTGATATAGGGGCAGAGAAAGGAACAGTCAGTGCCCAGTGTGGAGCCATACATCTGACACTCCCCGAAAGATTTTGAAAATACAAAACCGATTTTACGGTTTAGGTCACCCTCCTTAGTTGCCTGAATTTCTTGGGAGCTGCATAAGTTGGTGATTAAACTCAGGGACACTTGGCCTGCATTTTAAAAATCCAGATTCAATGAAGAAAAGAAAGACAATGGAATGGATGGATCTGTCTTTTTTTAACCTTATAAATGTAATGTATAGGTATTTAGGTGCTCTGGCACCCAAGGCTAAGTTGCCAAAATGCCCCTTCCCCCGGGACAGATGGAGCTTGGACATTCACCTTACAAGAACCAAAATCTGTTATTCCATTTGGGAACTAAGGTAGTTTATAACTTGCCAAAAAAAAAAAAACATTTTATCTTCTATTTGTCCATTTTCATAGAGCTAAGTACATTCCAGGTGCATCAAAACAAAAGGTGTTCAATGTCCTACAGTAGTTTTTATTGGAAAAGCCACAGCCTAGGTAGAAAAGCCTTTCCCCTGCCTGCATGTTGTAGAGAAGGACCTGTGCTCCCTGTGGTGAAGCAGTGGTCTCTTTGTAGAGGTCTAACACAGCCCCTGCTGAGTCAGAATCGGCAGGGAGCATTGAGAATCAGCTTTTCTGATTGCAGAGCTATTGGTCTGGATCCCTAGGGGCCATCTCAGACCTCTGCAGAAAGGAAAATGCCTCTCCACAGAAAGCAAAGATCCTTCTCTGGAACATGCTACCAGGAAACAGGATTTTTTCCTCAAGCAAACTGTGAGACTCTGCACACCTCTTGTTTTGATGCACCTGGAATGTACTTTGCTGCTTTAAAATGAAGGTTTCAATGGGCTTTCAACTACACTACATGTCCCAAGATCCTTTAGTGCCTGTAGGGTGTTAGTTGTGTGCCTGATGCAAGCTAATTGCACAATTTCTGTACAGAGATTATATTGGTGTTGATCAAGTAATAAACATGCTCAGTTTCTACTTTCCTCTCCATTGTTATGATATAAGGCATTATTTTGTGCATACAAACTGAAAATTAAGACCATTTTATTGTAAGCTAATGTTCTCATTTCTAAATGTTTTTGTCTCTGACAGACTTAAACGGGGAGGTGTCCCAGGTTAAGTGCGCACATTTCTCACATGGAAACCTGACCCTACAAACACCGGACAGAATTGAACCTTTTTATGTGGTTGTTAATAACCCCACGTTCTCCCTATTGGGAATCCTGTATCAGTTATTCAAAATGATGAAGATTCCAGTTCATGGAATTGTATTCATATACTTCAAGATAGTTTGTATGGAAGACCCAGAATATAAAGAGTATAAAATTCATCTCTACTTTGTAGCAGATTCACTTCAGACTGAAAAGGTAAACTTAGTATTTATTTATACTGTTCTCAATTAAAGTGGCTTTAAAGGCAGATTTTTTTTTTACCTTACCACATTCTATGCAGTATGGTAAAAAAAAAAAACCTTCTGTATGCAGCTTCTCCCACAGCCACCTAAATACATACCTGAGCCTGAAAGGAGATGCGGGAGAAGTGCAGGGCCAGGACAAGGGGTAGCACCATCCAAGCACTGTATTTTCTACTGTGTGCCCTGGGTTCAGACTGCCCTTCCAAGTTTGCTCACAGTTCGCCGATACAGTGCCACGGTGTGATCTTTTTAAGTAAACCAGGCTACCTGTTATGCACTAACCTTGGCCAGCCCTGCTCACAGCCCCATACATCAGAAGCATAACTAGAACCTTCAGGGCCCTGGTGCAAGAAACCATGAAGCGCCTCCCTGTCCCAAGCCTAGGACCCTTCCCTCTGAGACTGAAGCCCATCCTTCTAGGCCCAGGGCCCTTCCCAATGATCCTGGGGCCCTTTACTCCAATTGCAGGGCCCTTTATTATGGTCTAGCAGCAGGACCCTTTCACATGTCCTGCAGCGTGCCCCCTTCCTGCCATCCTGCCCCCCCCACGGTAGTGGAACGCTATGGCCCGGTCACAAGTGCAACCTTTGTGACCCTGAAAGTTCTGCCACTGCTTCTCAGTAAACACAATCACAGTGCACAGAACCTAGTGCAATTAAACTTTTTATTAAAGAGGTTCTTCGGGGCGTGGCCTGACAAGGCATGTGAACAGTCTTGTTTGACGGTGCAGGCAGACAGAGATGACACAGACAGGCTGGAAGACACTGAATCCATGGAGTCTGTCCCTGACCCCATGCCTGCTCTGTTTGATATGCAGACGGAGGACAGTCCCCAACCATCACTGAGTGATATTTTACAGGCTGTACATAAATGCACCGCATCGGTGGATGATCGTAAAGAGAAATTTGGGGGCTGAAGGAGACAGTCTCTTTACTACGCCATGATATTCAAAAAATCAGAGAGAGGACCACCGCGGTAGAAGGGAGAGTGAGTGACATGGAGGATCATATGCCCCATCTGAACAGGGAAGTGAGAGTAGCAGCTCAGCAGGCCCACCAGGCGTTCGATAAAACGGACGACATCGAGAACCGTCTGAGACGCAACAATGTCTGCATAGTGGGGCTCCCTGAGAAGGTGGAGGGGAGGGACCCCGCTACATTTATTGAAGGCTGGCTACAAGAAGTGTTTGGAAAGGAGGCATTCTCACCCCTGTACGCGGTGGAAAGGGCACACCGGGTGCCGCCGCAACCTCTCCCGCCTGGTACTCCCCCAAGGTCAGTGCTTGCCAGACTCCTGAACTACAGGGATCGTGAGGTGGTGCTTCGTAAGGCCAGGGAAAAGGGAGCAGTACACTTAAATGGCGCCAGAATATCCTTCTAACCAGACTTTTCCGCAGAAGTACAGCGCAAAAGGTCTAAATTTATGGATATCAAGAAAAGGCTACAACGTCTGCAGTTAAAGTACGCCATGTTCTTCCTGGCCAAGCTACGCATTACAGCAGGAGATCAAAATCACTTTTTTGAAAACACCCAAGAAGCAGCAGAATGGCTGGACCGAAATGAGCAGGGCCTTCGACGACCAGGACAAGAAAATGGAGAAGGATGACAAAGCTGTATCAACATCAGTTAGGCATGAAGGGCGCCCCATCACTTGTGCAGTTTTTACAGGGCTTAAAGAGGACTTTTACTAAAATCCCACTATCAGCGAATGGAAGTCCAATTGCAATCTGTTTTTGTTTACTCACAAGTTTAACCGTACATGCGGTGAGAACGTAAGTGCAATGTGCGCTTTAAACCTACTGTTTAGGTTGATATGGCACAGGTATCTTTGCCCAGTTGGCAAAAAGTTGGATGTTAATGGTCAAACCTTGTGGTTGCTGGGAATCATTTATTCTGCCATGTTGGCAAGTACAGAATCGCAGATTGTATCCCACTCATTGGTTTACCAGCATACTCACAGGTATGCGCAGAGGCGCACATTTTTGTTCACCAGTTTTCTACTACATCTCCAGTGCACATGTTACTTCAATTTAGCTCAATGGTTGCTCCGCCACATGATGACTTCCTCTGACCTCAATATAGTCCCCAACAGGGAAGATGAAGGAAATATATCTGCAACTGCAATAGTGTTTTATATGCATAGATTGATAAATAATAGTATGTCATGTCTTGTACACCTATAATGTAATGGAATGTGCGGGGGGGTAAATGATCCATTGAAGAGAACAATTATATCCACGGTCATGCGAAGGGTCCACCCCGCCATAATTGGTCTGCAGGAGACTCACCTGCAGGACAATACAGTTAGCTTCCTGCAATATGCATGGGTGGGGAAGGCATATCATTCCACTTACTCCGCCTTTTCTCGCGGAGTGAGTGTACTGATAAACAAGGCCATAGCATACCAAGAGTTAGACTCCCTGATAGATATATCTGGTAGATTTATTTTCCTACACTGTAAAATATATACTGTTACCATGATCCTGGCGTTTGTATATATACCACCCCCATTTTCGCGAGAGGTGTTGCAATTACTATTATCATATAAGACCAATAAGCCAGATATTCCGCTACTAATTATGGGGGATTTTAACTGCTGCTTAGACCCCAGACTAGACAGGCACCCCCCTATGGTACCACCTAAGGGAGGTAGGGGAACTTCCCTTAGTCGTCTCTTGACTGAAGTAGGATGGACTGATTTATGGCGTATCTGTAACCCAAACCATAAGCAGTTTTCATGCGTCTCCAAGACACACGGATCATTATCCCGTATAGACCTCCGTGTTGGCACCTCTGATATGGTGGGATACACCTCAAAAGTGGAATATTATCCACGAGGAGTATCCGACCACTACCCCTTAGTCATATGGCTACATACGCAACCCACTAGTTTACTATCTAAGGCCCCATGGAAATTAAATGCCTTCTGGCTTAAATGGTATATTCATTCAGGAAATACAAACGGTTAAACAGAATACCTCGGCTCTGCTAGAGCAGGTGGGGGACTTTGTGAGTCAACTAGAGCTAGCATTTGTGACTGATCCCACTGATTCTGCAAGGGAGGCATGGATGGCGGCTCAGGATTCCTTAGACCGCGTGAGATCCTCCGCTGCAGAACGTAAAGGATTTTTTACAAAACTGGCATTTTATGAGGGGGAAAAGACAGGCCGCCTATTAGCCAAAATTGCAAAATCTCAACAACAATCACCAGCCATAGGAGCCATTCGAGCTGCCAATGGCAAGATAGTTAACGCTCCCAATGCTATCATCTCTGAGCTGGCCAATTTTTATGTAGACTTATACAAGTCCAGAGAGACCTACTCTGATGTAGATCTTAATGCATTTATGACAAACATTAATCTACCCTCATTGTCTGCTGAGGCGAGACAACAACTGGATGCTCCGATAACTATTGAAGAGCTCCAGGTGGCGGCGAGTTCTTTCCCTACCTGTAAGGAGCCAGGGGATGATGGTCTCCCGATGGAGATATACTCTCAATATGGAGAAAAATTGTTGCCAGGATTACTAAAAGTTTTCAACACCAGCTTAGCTGAAGGTAGACTACCAGAATCCGTGACCAGAGCAAACGTGATCTTATTGCTTAAGCCGGGGAAGGATCCTGTTGTCCCGGGTTCCTACAGGCCCATATCCTTGCTCCAAAGCGATGTAAAGATCCTTGCCAAGGTCTTGGTGCTCCGGGTCAACGGGATAATATCCTCAATCATACATCCAGACCAGGCTGGCTTCATGCCACAAAAATCCACAGCCACAAACCTTAGAAGGTTGTATATGAACATGCAAATACAAGCTGATAATGAGGGTCACAGAGCTCTCCTGTCCTTGGACGCTAACAAGGCGTTTGACAGCGTCAGTTGGAGATATTTATGGGTGACACTGGATAAATTTGGCTTTGGACAGCGGTTTATAGCATGGATAAAGCTACTATATGCAGCTCCCCAGGCCAATATTAGAGTAGCAAACAGGATCTCGGACGCTTTCGCTCTGGGCAGGGGGACGAGGCAGGGATGCCCACTGTCCCCCCTGCTCTTTGCGATCGCAATAGAACCTCTGGTGGCTCAGATAAGGAATAGCCCACAGATAGAGGGATTTAAATATGGTGACTTGCACGAAAAGCTCATGTTATATGCGGATGACATGCTGCTCTTCCTGGGAGACACTAGTCAGTCGTTAATAGGAGTGATGGCTATAATAGAGCAGTTTGGACATTTCTCAGGCCTGACTATAAATTGGTCTAAGTCGGCCCTAATAATGTTGGACGAGTGTCGGGATGTGAGTTTGCCAGACTCCTGACCTATTCCAATCACAACCAGTTTTAAATATTTGGGCGTCCAGATATAACCAAATATTGGGGATTACTGTTCCTTAAATATATTTCCATTACTGTTCCGTTTCCGAGACAAAATAAACACATGGAACAACCTTATGATGTCATTAGCTGGTAAGGCAAATTTAATTAAAATGATTTTAATGCCCCAACTATTATATTTCCTCCATAACTTACTGGTAGTGATACATCTAAAAATTTTCAGAGTAGTCAATAGTTTATTCAGGCGATTGCTCTGGCACAACAAAGCTACTAGAGTTCGGCTAGAGCAGTTACAGTACCCCAAAGACGGCGGAGGGTTGGCGGTCCCCAACCCTTGGGTGTATTATATTGCGGCACAGTTGCAACACCTTGTAGGCTCTATGACACACAAACCAAAGGGCTCCACGGCACGATTGATGCTTACGGGTGCTGAGACCATTCCTTTGGGTCTGGAGGCACAAATGTTTGCAAAATCTAATAAAAAAAAACCCAACACTATCCCTGGTGCAGAAAGTATGGAACAAAGGAAGACAACTCCAGGGGGTGCAGGGATTTACAGAATACAGCCCAATATGGGGAAGTCATACTTATGTGGAGCTGGCTAAGTTACAGCGTGAGCCCAGATGGAGGTCTCACGGGGTGACCATGCTGTTTCACATATTTAGACATGGTAGACTGATGTCCTTTGCAGAGTTACAGGCCACATTTAATCTTCCAGATAATATGTATTATCCATATTTACAGCTTTGGCATGCGGTTGCTGAGCAGGGAGATGCTGGTGAATGGGAAGTATATCCCACTCCGGTGTTCCATGTACTGCAATCCTCCAGTGTAACAAAAGGGATTATTTCCACGTGTTATCAAATGCTACTTACCAAACACCTACATGCCTATCCATGTAAGGCAATAGATGCATGGAGGAGGGACCTGGGCCAGTTAACTGAGGATCAATGGGAGGAAGCGTTACAAGCCATACCTACATGCTCCCTCAATGTGGCGCAAGAAGTCTCCCAATTATATATAATACTTAGAGTGCACTATACTCCAACAAAATTACTCAAGATGGGCAGAGTGGCGGACACCTTGTGCTGCCGATGTCGGCAGCACAGTGCGGACCTTATACACCTCTTGTGGCGTTGCCCGAAGCTCCATCGGTATTGGCATGAGGTGGTCAATACACTAAATGGAGTGTTCCAAACCACGGTACCTGTAGATCCTATGTGCTGTCTGTTAGGGGTATTGGATGATGTAATCCCGGAGGAACAAACTAGAGTGGCCTTCTCCAGGGCTTTGTTTCAAGCTAGAAAACTTATCCTAATGGCATGGAAGTCTGCAGCACCGCCTTCCGTTAAAACATGGATAACACGTATGGGTAAAACTCTCATTATGGAAAAATACATATACCAACACAGAGGCTGCCCAAACAGGTTTGAACGCATATGGTCTAGGATGGTTAGACACACCAGAAATTAGCCAGGGATAACTAGTATTGACTAGGCTTTTACAATGTCCTTAGATAAAAAATAAATATACATGGAAAGGATATGTAGTATATGTGGGATGGAAGGAAGGCTGGGAGTCATTTCAAACTGAATAGTATGGAATAAAGGGATATGTAACACCATTGTAAGAACTTGTGCTGTATACATTGTATAAGTATGACACTGACATGTGTGGCATTGTGCATTGGAAGATGTATTTACCAAAAATATTCAATAAAAACCTTTGTGATTAAAAAAAAAAGAGGTTCTTCACTCTAGAAAAAAAAAATGGAAAAGTCAGCAGCTACAAATCCCTAATAGAACATTTACCTGTCCAGGGATCCAGCGCTGTCCTCACCCAGGCTAGTTCTTCACTTCTTCACAGCGCATTCCCGGTATCGGCATCTTAACTGTGTGAAGCTGGCTGTGCTGCTTGTGGCGTGCAAGAGCCATACTGTGCTTTGATTCCATAGTCTTCTGGGACCTGTGATGTGTCCCAGAAGACTGCAGGGAGAGGGGAGGAGAACTTCCGCTCAGACTACTTAGGCAATGCGAGCGGAAGTGGAATGGGTACCTGTAAAAACTATACTATGTTGCCAAGTGTATTGGGATGCCTGCCTTTACACGCACATGAACTTTAATGGCATCCCAGTCTTAGTCCGTAAGGGTTCAATATTGAGTTGGCCCACTCTTCTGGGAAGGCTGTCCACAAGGTTTAGGAGTGTGTCTATGGAAATTTTTGACCATTCTTCCAGAAGCGCATTTGTGAGGTCAGGCGCTGATGTTGGATGAAAAGGCCTGGCTCGCAGTCTCCACTCTAATTCATCCCAAAGGTGTTCTATCAGGTTGAGGTCAGGAGTCTGTGCAGGCCAGTCAAGTTCCTCCACCTCAAATTCGCTCATCCATGTCTTTATGGACCTTGGTGCGCAGTCATGTTGAAACAAGAAGGGGCCATCCCCAAACTGTTCACAAAGTTGGGAGCATGAAGTTGTCCAAAATGTATTGGTATGCTGACAACTACAGGGTTCCCTTCACTGGAACTAAGGAAGCCAAGCCCAACCCCTGAAAAACATTGCCACACCATAATCCCCCCTCCACCAAACTTTACACTTGGCACAATGCAGTCAAGCAAGTACCATTCTCCTGGCACTTGCCAAACCCAGAATCGTCCATCAAATTGCTAGACAGAGAAGTATGATTCGTCCCTCCAATAAAAACACCTCCATTGCTGCTCTAGAGTCCAGTGTCAGCTTGCTTTACACCACTGCATCCAACGCTTTGCACTTGGTGATGTAAGGCTTGGTTGCAGCTGCTCGGCCATGGAAACACATTCCATGAAGCTCTCTACGCACTGTTGTTGTACTAATATGAAGGCCACATGAAGTTTGGAAGTCTGTAGCTATTGACTCTGCAGACAGTTGGCAACTTCGGCACACTGTAAGCCTTAGTGTGCGCTGACCCTGCTCTGTCATTTTACGTGGTCTACCACTTTGTGAGTGAGTTGCTGTTCCCAGCCGATTCCACTTTGTTAAAATACCACTAACAGTTGACCATGGAATATTTGGTAGCAAGGAAAAGGATAGACTTATTGCACAGATGGCAATCTATCACGGTACCATGCTTGAATTCATTGAGCACCTGAGAGCGACCCATTCTTCCACAAATGTTTGTAGAAGCAGTCAACATGCCTAGGTGCTTGATTTTATACACCTGTGGCCATGGAGATGATTGGAACCTGAATCCAATGATTGAGGGGTGTCCCAATACTTTTGGTAATGTAGGTAATCGCTCTGGCCCCAAAAAATGACATACCAAATGTGGCAGGGGAGGGGGGGAACCTTTTGGGTGTCCTGCTTTAAAGACATTTCAAAACCATAATCCAATGCACTCACAAAAAATGCACTTTTTCAAGCCCATCAATAATCTCTCACCAGACTCGAGTCTCCTGAGATCCCTTCTGTGCACCAGATGAATGGTCTGTTAGTATGGCTTTCTTTACACTCCCCTAAGCTGGTAAAAGACAGGCGGGAGATGACACAGGAAAGGCTGGAGTGGCCGATCTCCAGACTGACAGTTTGACATTGGCACAGAGCAAGCACCTGGCTATGGTAAAGAGCCAGCATCACTCTGTACAATCAGGGGAATAGCTAGAGGAAGACTGGGTCTCTCAGTTAGTAGGGAGTGCCTGATATTCTCTAAATAAGCAGATTGGCTGTAGCCCTGAGCAAGCACTTGGCTAAAGAGGAAAGTCTGCAGGGAACAGAGGTTAGAACAGGGGGAGGGGCTGTGGTGCATAGGTTAGCATTGGGGAAAGGGGTGGGAGTGCAATTTTAAGCAGAAAGAGGGTTTGGGATGCAACATCTCACCCAGAAATCCCCACCCCTAAATGGAGTACAGCGAGGAGGGCAAATTGCACAGAGAGAGGGAGTAGTGTAAAAAGGAAGCAGGAGCAGTTATTAGGCCACATCCAATATTTTGCATAATCTAATCACACGCACTTCCACCGTAGTGATCTACGGGCATAGTAGAATAAACAGTGCAGCGCTAAAATAATAAACAACTAAAATAATCAGTGAATAAAAAGTCCATGAAATCGTATGTAAAAACACACATGTAGATAGAAACCCACAGACGTCAACGGTGATAAAGGGTGCTTCATGCAAAAAAAAGTCTGAAGTGCTCCTTAGTCCGTGCTCACACCATTTGTTTAGCCAAACTGCTCACCTTGCATAATAGACCCCTGAACTAACAGAAAGGTCATAAGGGCTTTCACCACCTCTGGTGGTTATGGTAAGCTGGTAAATGGAAGCCAGGCACCTCTTAGACTCCGCAGATAAACTTGTAACTCTCCGTGACAACATAAAATACAAAGAAAAAAATCTAGTGCTCTCTGTATAACTTGCAACAGGTATCATTTATTAAAAAGACAGGTACTCACATAAATAGCACTTAGTCCAAGTGCTAGGATAAAACACGTAAAGTGACTGGTAACAGCAAAGCTGGTAAGGTGGCTGTAGTGACATTCAGGGGAACTCCCGCACGCGTATCGTCCGATGGACTTCCTCAGAGGTGATGATTTATCACCGTTGACGTCTGTGGGTTTCTATCTACATGTGTGTTTTTACATACGATTTCATGGACTTTTTATTCACTGATTATTTTAGTTGTTTATTATTTTAGCGCTGCACTGTTTATTCTACTTAGTCTTGAAAGGGTTTATATATTTGCCTTTAGTGTTCAGCTGCTGCTAGTAGTCATTGAGTTTTGCGCTGACTGTTTGTTTTCGATTGATCTACGGGCATGCCACAGGCTGCTGTCTCCCTAATGTGTCCCTCATTGTCAATTCCAAAGCATGAGAGATATGGTCTTGTATGGACTTCTTGGGAGACTTTTTGTTTTAAAAAAAAGGCATCAGATCCTGCTAAAAATCCACACAAGACTGTTATCCAGGCATGTAGCCTGGCTGGCCAGGAAAGTGAGAGTACACCCCCTGCCTGAACCTTACCAAATATGATCATGGCGATGTTTGGTCAATTACATCACCTGCATCCTCTGTCTGTTTACATTCATCAGCCGGCTGGGGACATTTGCTTTCTAAGTTATGGAAGGAGAAGATCAAAATGGCAGCATATCTGTGGGTCATTGGGGCTTTGTTTATTATAATGAATGCTGACCCCACATCACTGGAGGACATTTATAATAAAATTACATCAGGGGACATTGCTAATTTTTTTTACTTCATGTTTTTTACTAAAATAGTTTTCTACTGTGTTTGTGTTTTGTGTACTATAAGGGTGGATATCTAAGGTACCCCCAACATTTAAAGGGACTTTCAGATTCCAGTTTTTGTAAACAATGTATAGGGGCCTCTAAACTTTGGGAGATGTGTGCCTGTAGGACCCTTGGAGTGGTCTTGCTTTGGATTTGGGTCCATGTCTTCCTGAAACACACAGACTCTGGGACCTGGAGGACCCGGATACAGATTTGGGGCCTCTGTCCAAACCAGCATTGACTTCTTCAACCCCTACTAGAGCAGATGTTAATATAATCAGCTCAAAACAACGGATGCTGGGGTCTCCTACTATAATCTGTTTAATAAGGTGTTATGTGTTTATTGTTACGTGTGTATCTCCCCTTTAGGGATGAGCCGAACACCCCCCGGTTCGGTAAGCACCAGAACCTGTGAACGGACAGAAAATTCGCGCAAACTTTAGAACCCCATTGAAGTCTATGGGACTCGAACATTCAAAATCTAAAGTGCTAATTTTAAAGGCTAATTTGCATGGTATTGTCCTAAAAAGGTTTGGGGACCCGGGTCCTGCCCCAGGGGACATGTATCAATGCAAAAAAAAGTTTAAAAAAGGCAGTTTTTTTGGGAGCAGTGATTTTAATGATGCTTAAAGTGAAATATTCCTTTAAATATCGTACCTGGGGGGTGTCTATAGTATGCCTGTAAAGTGGCGCGTGTTTCCCATGCTTAGAACAGTCCCTGCAAAAAAATGACATTTGTAAAGGAATAAAAGTCATTTAAAACTGCTTGCGGCTTTAATGTAATGTCGGGTCGTGGCAATATGGATGAAAATCAGTGAGACAAATGGCATGGGTACCCCCCTAGTCCATTACCAGGCCCTTTGGGTCTTGTATGGATATTAAGGGGAGCCCCGCACCCAAATTAAAAAAAGGAAAGCCATGGGGCCCCCAGGCCCTATATACTCTCAACAGCAGTATACAGGCGGTGCAAACAAGACGGGGACTGTAGGTTTGTTGTTAAGTAGAAACTGTTTGTAGTTTTGAACTGGTACATTTTTAAAGTGTAGCTCCAGCCAAAAAATCTATTTGAAGCTTTTTGGAAAACATAGGGAAGGGTAATCACCCCTGTGACATTTGTTTTGCTGTCTGTGCACCTCTTTAGAAGATTTAACCTCACTTTCTGTCCCAATGACAAATGTTTTTTTAACAATTTGGGGTTTTTAGTGAAACAAGGATTGTTGATAAAGCATCAGTAGAGAGGAGACACGTTTTTCCCATATTAACTCTTACAGGAGAGAATTTCCCTTCCTAGGGGTAGATTTCATCTCACTTCCTGTTGTCTCCTTCCGTTTGCAAGTAGGAGTCGTTTGTATGTTGGATGTTTGAAAGTAGGGGCCTGCCCTATATACTCTGCAGCAATTGGGGCCTTAGGTGTTGGTGTTGCCACAACACTGTAAGCCCTCACAGTTACTCTTGGTGGAACAGGCCCTGCTGTGAAATATTAGATCAAGAATTGTAATTACATGCAACTGTTGAACAGGGGCAGAAAAATTGGGCCTGTGGTGGTGGTGGTGTTGTCAAGCACTTGTCTTCAGGTAGCTATACTGTAGTTGCAACTGTGCAGGGTACAAAGTACACTAACTGTAAATACTTCAAGAGCCTGCCTGTGCTATTAATAGGATCAGAAGAAGCACACAAGCACTTGTCTTCAGGTAGCTATAGGTGCAACTGTGCAGGGTACACAGTACACTAACTGTAAATACTTCAAGAGCCTCCCATTGCTATTAATAGGATCAGTAGAAGCACACAAGCGCTTGTCTTCAGGTAGCTATAGGTGCAACTGTGCAGGGTACACAGTACACTAACTGTAAATACTTCAAGAGCCTGCCTGTGCTATTAATAGGTTTAGAAGAAGAACACAAGCACTTGTCTTCAGTGATTATACAGCAGCTAGCAGAATGCCTGCCTGTGTTATTAATAGGATCAGAAGAAGCACACCAGCACTTGTCTTCGGGTAGCTATAGGTATAACTGTGCCGGGTACACAGTACACTAACTGTAAATACTTCAAGTTGCCTGCCTGTGCTATTAATAGGATCAGAAGAAGAACACCAGCACTTGTCTTCAGGTAGCTATACTGTAGGTGCAACTGTGCAGGGTACACAGTACACTAACTGTAAATACTTCAAGAGCCTCCCATTGCTATTAATAGGATCAGTAGAAGCACACAAGCGCTTGTCTTTAGGTAGCTATAGGTGCAACTGTGCAGGGTACACAGTACACT
Organism: Aquarana catesbeiana; assembly: GCA_037953035.1. Classification (NCBI taxonomy): domain Eukaryota; kingdom Metazoa; phylum Chordata; class Amphibia; order Anura; family Ranidae; genus Aquarana; species Aquarana catesbeiana. Next base: position 35,380 of record JBBHAA010000686.1, read on the forward strand.
AACTGTAAATACTTCAAGAGCCTGCCTGTGCTATTAATAGGTTTAGAAGAAGAACACAAGCACTTGTCTTCAGGTAGCTATACTGTAGGTGCAACTGTGCAGGGTACACAGTACACTAACTGTAAATACTTCAAGAGCCTGCCTGTGCTATTAATAGGATCAGAAGAAACACACAAGCACTTGTCTTCAGGTAGCTATAGTTGCAACTGTGTAGGGTACACAGTACACTAACGCTAAATACTTCAAGAGCCTGCCTGTGCTATTAATAGGATCAGAAGAAGCACACAAGCACTTGGCTTCAGGTAGCTATACTGTAGGTGCAACTGTGCAGGGTACACAGTACACTAACTGTAAATACTTCAAGAGCCTGCCTGTGCTATTAATAAGATCAGCAGAAGCACACAAGCACTTGTCTTCAGGTAGCTATAGGTGCAAATTTGCAGGGTACACAGTACACTAACTGTAAATACTTCAAGAGCCTGCCTGTGCTATTAATAGGATCAGAAGAAGAACATAAGCACTTGTCTTCAGATAGCTATACTGTAGGTGCAACTGTGCAGGGTACACAGTACACTAACTGTAAATACTTCAAGACCCTGTCTGTGCTATAAATAGGATCAGAAGAAGAACACAAGCACTTGTCTTCAGGTAGCTATACTGTAGTTGCAACTGTGCAGGGTACAAAGTACACTAACTGTAAATACTTCAAGAGCCTGCCTGTGCTATTAATAGGATCAGAAGAAGCACACAAGCACTTGTCTTCAGGTAGCTATAGGTGCAACTGTGCAGGGTACACAGTACACTAACTGTAAATACTTCAAGAGCCTCCCATTGCTATTAATAGGATCAGTAGAAGCACACAAGCGCTTGTCTTCAGGTAGCTATAGGTGCAACTGTGCAGGGTACACAGTACACTAACTGTAAATACTTCAAGAGCCTGCCTGTGCTATTAATAGGTTTAGAAGAAGAACACAAGCACTTGTCTTCAGGTAGCTATACTGTAGGTGCAACTGTGCAGGGTACACAGTACACTAACTGTAAATACTTCAAGAGCCTGCCTGTGCTATTAATAGGATCAGAAGAAACACACAAGCACTTGTCTTCAGGTAGCTATAGTTGCAACTGTGTAGGGTACACAGTACACTAACGCTAAATACTTCAAGAGCCTGCCTGTGCTATTAATAGGATCAGAAGAAGCACACAAGCACTTGGCTTCAGGTAGCTATAGGTGCAACTGTGCAGGGTACACAGTACACTAACTGTAAATACTTCAAGAGCCTGCTTGTGCTATTATTAGGATCAGAAGAAGAACAAAAGCACTTGTCTTCAGGTAGCTATACTGTAGGTGCAACTGTGCAGGGTACACAGTACACTAACTGTAAATACTTCAAGAGCCTGTGCTATTAATAGGATCAGAAGAAGCACACAAACACTTGTTTTCAGGTAGCTATAGGTGCAACTGTGCAGGGTGCACAGTACACTAACTGTAAATACTTCAAGAGCCTGCCTGTGCTATTAATAAGATCAGAAGAAGCACACAAGCACTTGTCTTCAGGTAGCTATAGGTGCAAATTTGCAGGGTACACAGTACACTAACTGTAAATACTTCAAGAGCCTGCCTGTGCTATTAATAGGATCAGAAGAAGAACATAAGCACTTGTCTTCAGATAGCTATACTGTAGGTGCAACTGTGCAGGGTACACAGTACACTAACTGTAAATACTTCAAGAGCCTGCCTGTGCTATTAATAGGATCAGAAGAAGCACACAAGCACTTGTCTTCAGGTAGCTATAGGTGCAACTGTGCAGGGTACACAGTACACTAACTGTAAATACTTTGAGAGCCTGCCTGTGCTATTAATAGGATCATAAGAAGAACAAAAGCACTTGTTTTCAGGTAGCTATAGGTGCAACTGTGCAGGGTACACAGTACACTAACTGTAAATACTTCAAGAGCCTGCCTGTGCTATTAATAGGATCAGAAGAAGCACACAAGCACTTGGCTTCCGGTAGCTATACTGTAGGTGCAACTGTGCAGGGTACACAGTACACTAACTGTAAAAACTTCAAGACCCTGCCTGTGCTATTAATAGGATCAGAAAAGCACACAAGCACTTGTCTTCAGGTAGCTATAGGTGCAACTGTGCAGGGTACACAGTACATTAACTGTAAATACTTCAAGAGCCTGCCTGTGCTATTAATAGGATCAGAAAAGCACACAAGCACTTGTCTTCAGGTAGCTATAGTTGCAACTGTGCAGGGTACACAGTACATTAACTTTAAATACTTCAAGAGCCTGTCTGTGCTATTAATAGGATCAGAAAAGCACACAAGCACTTGTCTTCAGGTAGCTATAGGTGCAACTGTGCAGGGTACACAGTACATTAACTGTAAATACTTCAAGAGCCTGCCTGTGCTATTAATAGGATCAGAAGAAGCACACAAGTACTTGTCTTCAGGTAGCCATAGGTGCAACTGTGCAGGGTACACAGTACACTAACTGTAAATACTGTAAAAACAACTGCCTGCCTGTCAGTATATTAGGAAGAGAATAACAGGAACAGATCTAGCTAAACTGAATACAGTGTGTATGTGTGTATATATATATATATATATATATATATATATATATATAGACTTCAGGTGGGTTACCCTCTTTTCTTTAATCTTGTTCAATCAAGACACCGTCAGGGTGGACTCCCAACCTTCCACCATAAATAGATAAAGAAAAAACGTGGATCGGTGCTAGATGCAAAAAAGTATCCTTTACTGGAAATATTTCATTTACATAATATCATGCAGGCCACTGTACAGTTCCGAGCGCACCTCGCTCTTCGTCAGGCTTTTCTGGCCTGGGATGCATATATATACACAATACACTGTAAGTGAAGCTAACTGACTTGAGCTTCCTACTCTATCTAACTTAAATCAAATGACACTGTCTCTCTGTCTATCTATCTCTCTCCGCCGCCACAACACACTACACAAGGCCACCACGCAGGCAGCCTTATATATCGTGGGGCATGTACTAAACCCCCTGAGCCATAATTGGACAAAGCCACCCTGGCTTTGGCCAATAACGGCTCTCTGTACACGCAGCGCTGTGATTGGCCAAGCATGCGGGTCATAGTGCATGCTTGGCCAATCATCAGCCAGCAATGCACTGCGATCCCGCAGTGAATTATGGGCTGTGACGCGCCACTCGAATTTGGCCCATATTGTTTGCAATTTAACGAATGGTCGAACAGGCGATGTTCGAGTCGAACATGGGTTCGACTCGAACTCGAAGCTCATCCCCACTCCCCTTGCTGCAATACCATTTTTAATTGAGTCAATCAAGTCACCTATTGTTTTTGTCTGTTGGCTAATCCTCTTGGAGGTTCCTATGTGATGGCAATAGTCTTGTGTCAACTTTAAATCATTATCTAGCCATTATGTGATGTTTTGGGTAATACTTTGTTTTATTGTATATGTGGTGACTGCCCTACTTTTGAAGTGTATAAAAACCTGTATTTTTGTTGAATAAACAGTTTTCTTTGATGCTACCTCAAAATCTTGTCTGGGATGGGACTAGTCTTGTGTCAACTATAGCTCTGTTCAATAAACAGTCATTCCTTTGGTTCTACATCAACATTTTATCTGTGTATGCTGCTTGGGGTAAAAGGCTAATATTAGCTCTTGGTCTGCTTGCAGGGTTTGGAGGGCAGGAGGCACTATTTGGTGGAAGCACCCAAGCAGGGTGCCAAGCAGTCAATCACATTTGGTGGCGGCAGTAGGATGCTTCCTGCAGTCCGGGACATCCAAACCACCACCAGGATCTGAGGTCCGGTTAGCAGAACAGGAGAGGTACTGTCAGGACCGGTGTTATTGCTTGGGTCACCTGCTGGTGGCACTGTTGCATTTAGCACCAAAGGGTGTAGTTCTGGTGGCCACCAGCAGGTGTCTCCCAGCAGATGTACATAATAATAATCAAGCTGCACCTGATGTGGAACTGCTGGGAGTGTATAAGCCTGCCCTTCACTGAGGCTCAGGGCTTCAGTATCCCCCCTGCAAGCCTTGTCCCTGCCTGAGCTTGACCTGTTCCTGTCTTTTTTCCTGGACCCTGTATCCTGTGCTTGAGACCTGTCCCCTGGTACCAGCTTCCAGCTCCCATTACTGACTGCTCCCAGTACCTGGCTTCCTGTTCCCATTTTCTCTTGTCCCTGCCTTGTTTGCTTATGTGTGTTTCCTTCACTTGTATGTAGCTGGTTAGGTGTTATTTGGGGTTGCTGTGTTCATTACGTTTCATTTACTTGTTTATGGTTTGCTGGTGTTGGTTTTCACGTGTGTCATTATCTTTAATAAATATACATTTTCACTCACTCATCTGGTCCTGATTCCTATAAGTGCAGCCAACTGATCTGATCACCCCTGCTCGATGCCTGCATTTGGCATCCATGACAGGTACAGTTACCAGAGGCTGCGAGAGATACCAATGCAGCACAGGGAACCAGTGTTAGTGCAGGTCCTGCTGGGATGGTATGATTCCGTCTGCTGGCATCTCTGGGAAAAAGTGCTAGACCGTGAGTAGTGCTGCCAGGGAAGAACTCTCTCCTCCATCCAGGAAAGGTACTGGTTGCAGTATGAAGTGCGGGTGCTGTTATTTGGGGAACAATCGCACAGGGAGTGGACAGCTCATTTAAGCAGGCTGGTCTGATCAGAGCATTTGAACGAGCTCTACAGAGCCCTCCGCTGGTATGTATCCAAGTGTACTAGTGAACAGCTGAGGACAGCCCAACGAAAGACTTCGGCTACAGTGGCCTGGGGCTGTTATGCGAGAGGCCGTCCAAGGACCCTGACTTTGGGAGCAATCTGGAGTGGCTTTTGGAGGAAATCATGAAGTACGGAGACCGGAAGCTGAACGCCTCAAAAGTGCTCTGAGCATCGGAAGTTTTGGAAGTTCTAGCTGTTCAGAAATTGCTGGAGGCCGGAGATCGCCTACAGATGGCTGGTAGACTCTGCTCAGCAGCTGGGCTGGGCTCCCTTTGCCTGTGACTATCGGGAAGTACCAACCGATAGCTCTAAAATCCTAGCTGAAGTGTCGACAGTGGGGCAGAGTAACAGTGTGCTTTGCCCCCTCTAACCGCAGCTCTTCTGGCGGGTGCAGCAAGTACTGACTCACCTTGACGAACCTGTTGCTGCACAGGACGAGCTTGGATGGAGGAATTCATCTGTCCAGCAGATGGATAAGGGTATGGGAGATGGAGAAGCCGGCTCATCTCCCCAGCGGCAGTTTAAGGACCAGGGAGGAGAGGAAGCTGTCCTCGCTCCCCAGCCACAGATCACAGAAAGCATGGATTTAATTGACTTTTCATCAGAGGATTTAACATTTACTGAGCTTCCAACTGAAGTGCTGACAACAGGGCAGGGCTCTTCTAGCCTCTTCCCAAAACTGGTAACATCATCTGGGTTCCAGGGACAAGAGATAGTGAGACTATCTTCAGTCACCAGCTCCAGAGACTGGGAATTTAATAGACTTTTCTGCTGAGGAGGAACAACCCCACAAGCCTCCAGCAAAGGAGCTGGCATCAAGGCAGAGGTCTGCCACAATCGGTGGCCCTGGAGGATTTGTGCAAGGACAAAGAATTTACATTGTAATTCCCAGCGGAAGAGTTGGCATCAGGGCAGAGCAACACTTACCTCTGCCCAGCACCAACAGCACTTCCGGCGCTCCAGAGAGCCAGGGCAAGCAGCCCTTTTCCCCAGCATCAGGCCGATACAGTGGAACGCCTAACCCCAGCTAAAGCAGTGCAGCGGGGCAGAGTACTGCCAGCCTCTGCCCATATACAGTCCCAGCAGAAGTGCTTACAACAGAACAAAGGGCCCACTACCTGTCAGGAAAGGTTCTCTCCGCTGGTAATATCAATCATTTGGCGTGCCGTACTGAGGCCCACCAGCAGGTGTCTCCTGGCAGTTTGGAGCTGTCAGAAGAGCTTTTCCCTGCTGGTATTATGTCATCTTTTGACTGCAGTACTGGTGTCTACCAGCGGATGGATCCTGGCAGTGTGGAGCAGGTATTACCTTCTGCAATCAGGCTTCAACTGACCTCGTTAGCAGCTATTGTATAAATACATGGCAAGTAGGGATGAGCCGAACACCCCCCTGTTCGGTTCGCACCAGAACATGCGAACAGGAAAAAAGTTTGTTCGAACACGCGAACACCGTTAAAGTCTATGGGACATGAACATGAATAATCAAAAGTGCTAATTTTAAAGGCTTATATGCATATTATTGTCATAAAAAGTGTTTGGGGACCTGGGTCCTGCCCCAGGGGACATGGATCAATGCAAAAAAAAGTTTTAAAAATGGCCGTCTTTTCGGGAGCAGTGATTTTAATAATGCTTAAAGTGAAACAATAAAAGTGTAATATCCCTTTAAATTTTGTACCTGGGGGTGTCTATAGTATGCCTTTAAAGGGGCGCATGTTTCCCGTGTTTAGAACAGTCTGACAGCAAAATGACATTTCAAAGGAAAAAAGTCATTTAAAACTACTTGCGGCTATTAATGCATTGCCGGTCCGACAATACACATAGTTCATTGATAAAAACAGCATGGGGAATTCCCCACAGGGGAAACCTGAACCAAAATTTTTAAAAAAATTGACGTGGGGGGGTACCCCTAAATTCCATACCAGGCCCTTCAGGTCTGGTATATATATTAAGGGGAACCCCGGCCAAAATTAAAAAAAAAAAAATGACGTGGGGGGTCCCCCTAAATTCCATACCAGACCCTTATCCGAGCACACAACCTGGCAGGCCGCAGGAAAAGAGGGGGGACGAGACAGCGCCCCCCCTCCTGAACCGTACCAGGCCACATGCCCTCAACATTGGGAGGGTGCTTTGGGGTAGCCCCCAAAACACCTTGTCCCCATGTTGATGAGGACAAGGGCCTCATCCCCACAACCCTGGCCAGTGGTTGTGGGGGTCTGCGGGCGGGGGGCTTATCGGAATCTGGAAGCCCCCTTTAACAAGGGGACCCCCAGATCCCAGCCCTCCCCCCTGTGTGAAATGGTAAGGGGGTACAAAAGTACCCCTACAATTTCACTAAAAAAGTGTAAAAAATGTTAAAAAGGACAAGAGACAGTTTTTATTTAAAAGCTTCTTCTATCTTCCTTCATCTTCTTCTTCTTATTATTCTTCTGGTTCTTTTGGCTCTTCTGGTTCTTCCTCCGATGTTCTCGTCCAGTATCTCCTCCGCGGCGTCTTCTTCCCTTCTTCTCCTCGGGCCACTCCGCATCCATGGCATGGAGGGAGGCTCCCGCTTTTCTCTTCATCTTCTTCTCTTCTTCATCTTCTTCTCCGGGCCGCACCGCACCCATGCTGGCATGGAGGGAGGCTCCCGCTGTGTGATGCTTCTCCTCTTCTGACGGTTCTTAAATAACGGGGGGGCCACCCGGTGACCCCGCCCCCCTCTGACACACAGGGACATGACGGGACTTCCCTGTGGCATTCCCCGTGGCGTCACAGGGAAGTCCCGTCAAGCCACTGTGCGTCAGAGGGGGGCGGGGGTCACCGGGTGGCCCCTCCCCCCCTGTTATTTAAGAACCGTCAGAAGAGGAGAAGTGTCACACAGCGGGAGACTCCCTCCATGCCAGCATGGGTGCGGAGTGGCCCGGAGAAGAAGAAGAGAAGAAGATGAAGAAGAGAAGAAGATGAAGAGAAGAGTGGGAGCCTCCCCCCATGCCATGGATGCGGAGCGGCCCGAGGAGAAGAAGGGAAGAAGATGCCGCGGAGGAGATGCTGGACGAGAACACCGGAGGAAGAACCAGAAGAAGAAGATGAAGGAAAAAAGAAGATGAAGGAAAAAAGAAGAAAGAAGAAGCATTTAAATAAAGGAATTGTCAAAAACTGACTGTTGTAATTTTTAACATTTTTGACACTTTTTTAGTGAAATGGTAGGGGTACTTTTTTCACACAGGGGGGAGGGCCGGGATCTGGGGGTCCCCTTGTTAAAGGGGGCTTCCAGATTCCGATAAGCCCCCCGCCCGCTGACCCCCACAACCACCAGCCAGGGTTGTGGGGATGAGGCCCTTGTCCTCATCAACATGGGGACAAGGTGTTTTGGGGGCTACCCCAAAGCACCCTCCCAATGTTGAGGGCATGTGGCCTGGTATGGTTCAGGGGGGGTGCTCTCTCATCCCCCCTCTTTTCCTGCGGCCTACCAGGTTGCATGCTCGCATAAGGATTACATTTTGGTGCGGGGTTCCCCTTAATATCCATACCAGACCTGAAGGGCCTGGTATGGAATTTAGGGGGACCCCCCACGTCTTTTTTTTTAAATTTTTGTTCGGGGTTCCCCTGTGGGGAATTCCCATGCCGTTTTTATCAATGAACTTCTATGTGTATTGTCGGACCGACAATGCATTAATAGCCGCGAGTAGTTTTAAATGACTTTTTTTCCTTTGAAATGTCATTTTGCTGTCAGACTGCTCTAAACACGGGAAACATGGGCCCCATACAGGCATACTATAGACACCCCCCAGCTACGAAATTTAAAGGGATTGTTTCACTTTAAGCATTATTAAAATCACTGCTCCCGAAAAAAACGGCCGTTTTTAAAACTTTTTTTTGCATTGATACATGTCCCCTGGGGCAGGACCCAGGTCCCCAAACACTTTTTATGACAATACCATGCATATAAGCCTTTAAAATGAGCACTTTTGATTTCTCTCAGACTTTTAAAGGGTGTCCCGCGGCATTCGAATTTGCCGCGAACACCCCAAATTGTTCGCTGTTCGGCGAACTTGCGAACAGCTGATGTTTGAGTCGAACATGAGTTCAACTCTAACTCGAAGCTCATCCCTACCGGCAAGTGCACACTCATCTTGCCCTGGTATTTTCCTAGTGCCCTGACCTGCAGCCTGTTATCCTGATGCCTGTATTCTGTATCCTGAACCTGTTATATCTGTTCCTGTATCCCTGGATCTTTGCCATGCAGCCTGATCCCTTCCATCTTGTTCCCTGTCTGTTTACTCCTGGCCCCCCATCTACTGATCTCCTGTTTATGACCCTGGCCTGGCTTGACTACGATTCTGGTACTCCCTTTTGCTACATATGCTGGTTGGGTTATTATCACTGTTTGGTTGTTTGGTTTGTTCACTCTGTATTGGTGGTGTGTTCACATGTATATGCATTTACCTTAATAAACTTACTTTCACCTATTTATGTCTGGTTCACTCTGTTGCAGTCCACACAGTTCTGGTCTTATCTGGTATATAACAGAATACCAGGGCCATCCATGACCGGAAGTGGCTGCACAGGGGAACCATTTTGATTCGGTTTGGTTGCAAACATGAATGCCGATGAGCTTATTTATTTTTCTCTGCTGGCATCTGAAAGTGGTGATTATTGCTGCCAGGCTTTGAAAGGATGGTCTAGTGACCAGTTGTTTGCAACTATACGTTTGGCTCACTCCCTGATTGATCAGGGTTATATATTGTTTGGGAAGGTGCAGCCTTTGATCAAGATCTGTACTGAGCTGGCCCTGCCCTGTATTCCAGAGGGCTGTGATGATTTCACTCCTCCTTTTGATATGAATCAGGTTGTATCCCTAGTATGACTTTTTGAAGATGATCCCGCCGATTTTTGTGAGCACTACTCAGCCTGTTTCCCACAGGTGATTGCTGAGTGCATTGTGTCTGCTCAGTCTTTTGTTAGACAGGGAGATTTAAAAGCACAGTTTGTACAACCTATACTTTCAGCATGGTCTGACATGGTGCAATCAGCTCCAGCCAAACAAACCACCTCTGCCACCAAACACCAGCCTACCCAAATGTATGTTTTCCCCATCACCCATGTCAAGCTCAGTTGCAGCTCAGTATACGCTGCTCCCAACCAAATACTCATATCCGGGCTCTGCTCCCTGTACCTATCCTGCATTCAACCAACCTGCCTCTTCTCAGTTGCCTACAAACCCACAGGAACTTCTCCCAGCTACTGTTGCCTCTTCTCTGCCATATCCCAATCCTCCTTTCCAGTCTGCTGCACCCCTCACCTACAGAGTTTTAGTGGCTAAGCCAAAGAAAAAACAAAAGTTTTTTTCCAACCAAGACGATCCTGTCAGTAACCCAACCTGCCTCCGCACCAGCTAATCCAATCCAGTCTGACGTCCCAGTGCTTGCTACCCAGTCTGACGTCCCAGTGCTTGCTACCCAGTCTGATGTCCCAGTGCTTGCTACCCAGTCTGACGTCCCAGTGCTTGCTTCCCAGTCTAACGTCCCAGTGCTTGCTATCCAGTCTGACGTCCCAGTGCCTGTTATCCAGTCCGATGTCCTGATGTTTGCTTTCCAGCCTGATGTCCTGGTACCCGCTTCCAGCCTGAAGCCCAAGTGTTCCAGCCTGAAGCGCCAGTGTTCCAGCCTGAGGTGCCAGTGTTCCAGCCGGAGGTGCCAGTGCCTACTTTCCAGCTTGATGTGTCCACCTTCCAGCCTGATGTGCCCGCTCTCCAGCCTGATGTGCCCGCTTTCCAGCCTGATGAGCCCGCTTTCCAGCCTGATGAGCCTGCTTTCCAGCCTGAAGTGTCTGCTGCCCAGCCTGATGTGTTCCTGTCCACTGCCCAGCCTGATTTGGTCCTGTCCGCTGCCCAGTCTGATGTGTTCCTGTCTGCTGCCCAGCCTGATGTGTTGCTGTCTGCTGCCCAGCCTGATGACCCAAAGCTTGCTGCCCAGCCTGTGCCCATGCCCGCTGCCCAGCTTGATTTACCTGTGCTTCTGCCCACTGCCCAGCTTGAAGAGCCCGTGCCCACTGCCCAGCTTGAAGTGCTCGCTGCCCAGCTTGATGTGCATGTGCCTGCTGTCCCGCTTGATGTGCCTGCTGTCCCGCTTGATGTGCCTGCTGCCCCACTTTATGTGCCTGCTGCCCAGCTTAAAAAGCCTGTGCCAGTTGCCCAGCTTGAAGTGCCCGTGCCTGTTGCCCAGCTTGAAGTGCCCATGCCTGCTGCCCAGCTTGAAGTGCCCACTTCCCAGCTTGATGTGCCCATGCCTGCTGCCCAGCTTGAAGTGCCCATGCCTGCTGCCCAGCTTGAAGTGGCCGTGCCCGCTGCCCATCTTGAAGTGGCCGTGCCCGCTGCCCAGCTTGAAGTGCCCGCTGCCCTGCTTGATGTGCCCGCTGCCCCGCTTGATGTGCCTGTTGCCCAGTTCGATGTGCCTGCCACCCAGCTCGATTTGCCTGCTATTCAGCTTGAGGTTCCTGTGCCTGCTATCCAGCTTGACGTACTTATTGGAAGGGAAAAGCTGCGCTATATAAAAATGCAAATCAGCAATGCGTTGTGTGATCCAAAATATTGAAGTGTAGTTCAAACATACGACACCCGGGTGAGCTAATCCTTATCAGTGCCACCACCTAATAAAAGACTCGCTTACCAGATAGTAAGCAAGGAAGAGTGGATGGCTATAGCCCAGCCAAGGCCTTTTGCTTAAACGCCAGGAGCGTCCAGGCAGGGGTATTTACTGAATTGAGTGCGTGCTCCAATTCCTTTATGCCGTGGATAGCCCATAGACCTCAGTATTTAGCAGGGTAATCGGGGTATAAAAGAGAAACAACCATAGCGTAATCTCACTTTCACAGGGTTTATTGTAAAAAAAGTATTGCACTTACATTTGAATTGCAGAAAACTCGCGCTAAAAACAGAGCCGGCCGGCTACAAAAAAACTTCCCGTCCTCCTAGGACAATAGTGTGGTGACGTCAGCACGTATCCTCCTCCAGACGCGTTTTGTCACAGCTTGACGTTGTCAATGGGGAACGGGTGCGTGCTGAACCACCACCTTATAAATACACCAGACCTCGTTCTGAGTTCCGCGGAAGGAGCCACAAAACGCCATCTTGAGTGTGGGCAACACCTCAGGTAACTTAACCAGTGTGTAGGAAAGCCATAATGGCTTATAAGATTGTGTAAAAGAACACATAAATAGATTACATTGAAATGTAAATGGTGTTAAATATAATGAAAGAAAAAAAAGAAAAAAGAGGAAAAACCAGACTATCTACATCATTGATAGTTTAGAAAAAGTGAAATAATTAAATTGAAAAATTGTGTTAATGACTTATACATTAATCCATGTGCAATGAAAAGTCTGACATCAGGATTAACCAATTGGGTTAATCTCAGTCTAACATCAAGACTGACCAATATTATATGTTAGATATAAAATGTACCCACAAAGGTATATTGAATTAAATCACCGTTATATATCAAAACAATCTTATTTTAAATTATAAAAATATAGTCCCAAAAAGTTTAAGGTGGGAGATATGTCCCCAGAAAGGTGACACTGAACTTGAGGAATGGTTCAACTATTTCAATAAAGCAGGTGTCTCCTTTCTGCAATTCCTGATAGATAGGAAAACCACCAAGTTGGCCAAACTAGATACAGAAATCAGGACTATTAAAGATAAACTTAATCCCATTAAAGAGAGTGAGGAATATAGAGAGAGATCTCTTAATTTACTCAAAGTTCTTGAAAAAGAGGACAAGGAACAAAGGATAAAGAAAAAGTACAATGGTGACCTGGTTGACTACCAGAACAGTGTTGTTTTTGAGTGGCAAAGAAAGCTATTAAATGATGCAATTGCCAATCAGAGCAACAATGCGATGGAGATATCCACCCAATCTGCTTTGGGTACAGTGTCACATGTATCTCAACCACCTAAATCTAATACATTGAAAAAGGGTCCTCTTGTCCCAAAGCCCTATAGGGGGGGGGTGGATCCCTTCCCTACCAGTCCCCATACAGAGGTTCTGGGGCTAATAGGCCAAACCCTGCATTATATGTAGGGATGAGCCGAACACCCCCCGGTTCGGTTCGCACCAGAACCCGCGAACGGACCGAAAGTTCGCACGAACGTTAGAACCCCATTGACGTCTATGGGACTCGAACGTTCGAAATCAAAAGTGCTCATTTTAAAGGCTAATTTGCATGGTATTGTCCTAAAAAGGGTTTGGGGACCCGAGTCCTACCCCAGGGGACATGTATCAATGCAAAAAAAACTTTTAAAAACGGCCGTTTTTTCGGGAGCAGTGATTTTAATGATGCTTAAAGTAAAAAAAAAAAAGTGAAATATTCCTTTAAATATCGTACCTGGGGGGTGTCTATAGTATGCCTGTAAAGTGACGCGTGTTTCCCATGTTTAGAACAGTCCCTGCACCAAATGTCATTTTTAAAGGAAAAAATCTCATTTAAAACTGCTTGCGGGTTTAATGTCATGTCGGGTCATGGCAATATGGATGAAAATCAGTGAGACAAACGGCATGGGTACCCCCCAGTCCATTACCAGGCCCTTTGGGTCTTGTATGGATATTAAGGGGAACCCCGCACCCAAATTAAAATAAGGAAAGGTGTGGGGCCACCAGGCCCTATATACTCTGAACAGCAGTATACAGGCGGTGCAAACAAGACAGGGACTGTAGGTTTGTTGTTAAGTAGAATCTGTTTGTAATTTTGAACATTTTTAACGTGTTTAGCTCCAGCCAAAAAATCTTTTCTAAGCTTTTTGGAAAACATAGGGAAGGGTTATCACCCCTGTGACATTTGTTTTGCTGTCTTTCCTCCTCTTCAGAAGATTTCACCTCACTTTTTTGTCCCAATGAAAAATGTTTTTTGAAAATTTGGGTTTTTTTGTGGAACAAGGATTGGAAAGCATCAGTGGAAAGGAGAAATTGTTTTCCCATATTAACTCTTACAGGAGAGAATTTCCCTTCCTAGGGGTAGATTTCATCTCACTTCCTGTTGTCTCCTTCCGTTTGCAAGTAGGAGTCGTTTGTAAGTTAGATGTTTGAAAGTAGGGTCCTGCCCTATATACTCAGCAGAAATTTGGGCCTTAGGTGTTGCTGTGGCCACAACACTGTAAGCCCTCACAGGGCCCTGCTGTGAAATATTAGATCAAGAATTGTAATTACATGCCCCTGTTGAACAGGAGCTGAAAAATTAGGCCTTAGGCACTGGTGCTGGTGCCACAACACTGCAACCCCTCACAGACACTCTAGTTGGAACGCAGGAACGAGCCCTGCTGCAAATTATTGCTTCAAAAATTGTAATTACACGCCCCTGTTAGACAGGGGCAGAAAAATTGGGCCTTAGGCACTGGTGCTGGTGCCACAACACTGCAACCCCTCACAGACACTCTAGTTGGAACGCAGGAACGAGCCCTGCTGCAAAGTATTGCATCAAAAATTGTAATTACACGCCCCTGTTAGACAGGGGCAGAAAAATTGGGCCTTAGGCACTGGTGCTGGTGCCACAACACTGCAACCCCTCACAGACACTCTAGTTGGAACGCAGGAACGAGCCCTGCTGCAAAGTATTGCATCAAAAATTGTAATTACACGCCCCTGTTAGACAGGGGCAGAAAAATTGGGCCCTAGGCACTGGTGCTGGTGCCACAACACTGCAACCCCTCACAGACACTCTAGTTGGAATGCAGGAACGAGCCCTGCTGCAAAGTATTACATCAAAAATTGTAATTACACGCCCCTGTTAAACAGGGGCTGAAAAATTGTGCCTTAGGCACTGGTGGTGGCGCCCAGAACCAAAAATGTTCTTACAAGCTATCAGCGTGATGATTGAGGAGGAAGAGGATAATTACTCAGGGATAATCACTCAGCATCAGCATAGGCAGTCTTTGAAGGGATCTGAGATTTCAAAAAAAATTATTCGGTTACATCAGCATCAGGTGCTTGGTAGCTGGTGGTGATCCAAGACTCATTCATTTTTATGAAGGTCAGCCGATCGACCGAGTCGGTGGACAGACGCACCCTGTGATCGGTTACCACGCCTCCAGCAGCACTGAATGTGCGTTCCGAAAGAACGCTGGATGCAGGACAGGCCAGTAGCTCAATTGCATACTGTGCAAGCTCTGGCCAGTGATCCATCCTCAAGACCCAGTAACCCAGAGGATTTTCGGTGGGAAAGGTGTCCAAGTCTGATCTTGCCCCTAGGTATTCCTGCACCATGTAAAACAGACGCTGGCGATGGTTGCTGGAACCGATCATACCTTGGGGCTGCGGACCAAAAAATTGTCTGAACGCATCGGTCAGACGGCCACCTTCTCCACCGCTCCTTCTTTGACTGACCGAAGCCTCAGCAACACGTTGTCCAGAAACAGGAGTTTGTAACCTCCCAGTCTCTGGGAACGCGTTGCACAGACCTTTCTGCAAGGCCTCCCGAAGATGTTTCATCCTCTGCTCCCTCTGCGATGGCAAGATAAGGTCCGCAACCTTACCCTTGTAACGTGGATCAAGGAGGGTTGCCAGCCAGTATTGGTCCTTCTCCTTGATACCACGAATACGAGGATCCTTACGCAGGCTTTGCAGGATCAGGGAGGCCATGCAGCGTAGGTTTGCTGAGGCATTCGGTCCGGAGTCCTCTGGGTCACTAAGAACGACATGGTCCGCAGCCACCTCCTCCCAGCCACGTACAAGTCCATGTGTTTCTTGGGACTGATCCCTTAAAGACTGCTGCTGATGCTGAGTGCCAGGCTCCACCTCCATACTGACACAATCTTCCTCCTCCTCCTCTTCCTCCTCGTCCTCTTCCTGTGTGATCGGCGGGCACGCAGGAACACTGTCTGGATAAAGGGGGCCTTGAGAGCTAAGGAAGTCCTCCTCTTCCTGCCTCTGTTCTGCCTCAAGTGCCCTGTCCATTATTCCACGCAGCGTGTGCTCCAACAGGTGGACAAGGGGGACAGTGTCACTGATGCATGCACTGTCACTGCTCACCATCCTCGTGGCCTCCTCGAATGGTGACAGGACAGTGCATGCATCCCTGATCATGGCCCACTGGCGTGGGGAAAAAAAACCAAGCTCCCCTGACCCTGTCCTGGTGCCATAGTCGCACAGGTACTCATTGATGGCCCTCTGCTGCGTGTGCAGCCGCTGCAGCATGGCCAACGTTGAGTTCCACCTGGTGGGCATGTCACAGATTAGGCGGTTCTTGGGCAGGTTAAACTCCTTTTGGAGGTCCGTCAGCCGAGCACTGGCATTATATGACCGGCGGAAATGCACACAGACTTTCCTGGCCTGCCTCAGGACATCCTGTAAGCCCGGGTACCTGCCCAAGAACCGCTGCACCACCAAGTTAAGGACGTGAGCCAAACAGGGCACATGGGTCATTTGTCCCTGTCGGAGGGCAGAGAGGAGGTTGGTGCCATTGTCGCAAACCACCATTCCTGCCTTAAGTTGGCGTGGCGTCAACCACCTCTGAACCTGCCCCTGCAGAGCTGACAGAACCTCTGCCCCAGTGTGGCTCCTGTCCCCCAAGCACACCAGCTCAAGCACCGCATGGCATCTTTTGGCCTGCGTACTTGCGTAGCCCCTTGAACGCCTACGGAGCACCGCTGGTTCCGAGGAAGAGGCCATGGAGGAAGAAGAAGAGGAGGGGGTGGAGGAGAGAGGTGTGTCACAATCAGCATTTTGGAGGCGTGGTGGCGGAACAACCTCCAACACTACTGCACCTTGTCCTGCATCCTTCCCAGCTGCCAGCAGAGTCACCCAATGCGCCGTGAAACTTAGGTAACGTCCCTGTCCATGCCTGCTGGACCATGAGTCAGCGGTAATATGCACCTTACCGCTGACCGCCCTGTCCAGCGAGGCATGGACATTGCCTTCCACATGCCGGTAGAGAGCCGGAATCGCCTTCCGTGAGAAAAAGTGGCGTTTGGGTACCTGCCACTGAGGAACCGCACATTCCACAAACTCACGGAAGGGGGCAGAGTCTACCAACTGAAAAGGCAGCAGTTGAAGTGCTAGCAATTTTGCCAAGCTAGCATTCAACCGCTGGGCATGTGGATGGCTGGGAGCAAACTTCTTTCGGCGGTGCAGCAGCTGGGGCAGGGAAATTTGCCTGGTACAATCTGACGTCGGTGTACCAAAAGCAGATTGCCCACAAGTACTTGGCTGTGACACACCTAATTCTACACCTTCATTCCTCTCACTGCAGGTCTCAGAGAGGACTGAAGGTCTAGTGGGGTTGGAAATCTCAGCTGATGAGGAGCAAGGAGAGATCCTCTTTGTTCTTTGGTGTGGGTCTTTTAGATACGCTTGCCAACGAACTGCATGGCAGGTCAACATATGTCTGGTCAAGCATGTGGTACCCAAGCGGGAGATATTTTGGCCACGCGAGATACGCTTGAGACATATGTTGCAAATAGCAGCGGTGCGATCTGATGCACTCGTCTCAAAAAAGGCCCACACCAAAGAACTTTTTGAATAACGCGCAGAGACTGCAGCGCCCTGCACATGTGGAGCTTTGGGGTGTGATGCAGTCAATGTGCTGCCCTTAGGCTGGCCCCTGGAGGGCATCCTGCCTCGTTGGTGATGTGCTGCCGCCTCCTCCTCCTCCTCCTCCTCCTCCTCTCTCCTATCAGGCACCCACGTTGAGTCAGTGACCTCATCATCCCCTCCCTCCTCATCACTGGAGCAAACCTGGCAGTATGCTGCAGCAGGGGGAGCATGACTGCCAGATTGCTGTCCTTCTTGGGCACCCCCTCTGTCCGCGCTCATGTTACTGCCTTCATCGAGCTCAGTATCGTCATCAGAGCCTTCCAAACGCTGGGCATCCTCCTGGAGCATGTACCCAACACTGTGGTCAAACAGTTCGAGGGAATCCTCATGAGGACATGGTGGAGCTAGGGAAGGAGTCACTGATGACATTGAGCTGAGGGAAGAGGCCGCTGCTTTGCCAGACAAAGCACCCTGGGCATGGGTGAGAGAGGATGAGGAGGATGAGGACGGCTTGGTCATCCACTCGACCAAGTCTTCCGCATGTTGCGGCTCAACATGGCCAGCTGCCGAAAAAAAGGCCAAGCGTGTCCCATGGCCACGTGCTGATGAGGATGCACCGTCTCCACGACCAGCACTAGACACAGAGCCTGCTTGCCCTCTCTTATTGGCTTGTGACTGTCTGCCTCTCCTTCTTGGCCTTCCAGACATACTAATGGCCTGTAGCTGCACTAAGCTGGGATAGAACACCTGTAATTTTCTTCAAGTAGCTTTATATACTGTAACCAGACAAGCCTGCCTGTCAGTAGGAAGATAACAGGAACGGATCTAGCTGAACACTGTGAGCAGGACGCACTGTACTAAATGTAAATAGTCTAGCTGCCTGACCGTGGTACTAATAGGATCAAATAGAACACCTGTAATTTTCTTCAGGTAGCTTTATATACTGTAACCAGACAAGCCTGCCGGTCAGTAGGAATTTAACAGGAACGGATCTAGCTGAACACTGTGAGCAGGACGCACTGCACTAAATGTAAATAGCAGGAACGGATCTAGCTGAACACTGTGAGCAGGACGCACTGCACTAAATGTAAATAGTCTAGAAGATAACAGGAACGGATCTAGCTGAACACTGTGAGCAGGACGCACTGCACTAAATGTAAATAGTCTAGAAGATAACAGGAACGGATCTAGCTGAACACTGTGAGCAGGACGCACTGCACTAAATGTAAATAGCAGGAACGGATCTAGCTGAACACTGTGAGCAGGACGCACTGCACTAAATGTAAATAGTCTAGAAGATAACAGGAACGGATCTAGCTGAACACTGTGAGCAGGACGCACTGCACTAAATGTAAATAGCAGGAACGGCTCTAGCTGAACACTGTGCGCAGGACGCACTGCACTAAATGTAAATAGCAGGAACGGATCTAGCTGAACACTGTGAGCAGGACGCACTGCACTAAATGTAAATAGCAGGAACGGATCTAGCTGAACACTGTGAGCAGGACGCACTGCACTAAATGTAAATAGCAGGAACGTATCTAGCTGAACACTGTGAGCAGGACGCACTGCACTAAATGTAAATAGCAGGAACGGATCTAGCTGAACACTGTGAGCAGGACGCACTGCACTAAATGTAAATTGCAGGAACGGATCTAGCTGAACACTGTGAGCAGGACGCACTGCACTAAATGTAAATAGTCTAGAAGATAACAGGAACGGATCTAGCTGAACACTGTGAGCAGGACGCACTGCACTAAATGTAAATAGCAGGAACGGATCTAGCTGAACACTGTGAGCAGGACGCACTGCACTAAATGTAAATAGCAGGAACGGATCTAGCTGAACACTGTGAGCAGGACGCACTGCACTAAATGTAAATAGCAGGAACGGATCTAGCTGAACACTGTGAGCAGGACGCACTGCACTAAATGTAAATTGCAGGAACGGATCTAGCTGAACACTGTGAGCAGGACGCACTGCACTAAATGTAAATAGTCTAGAAGATAACAGGAACGGATCTAGCTGAACACTGTGAGCAGGACGCACTGCACTAAATGTAAATAGCAGGAACGGATCTAGCTGAACACTGTGAGCAGGACGCACTGCATTAAATGTAAATAGTCTAGATAGAAGATAACAGGAACGGATCTAGCTAAACTGAATACAGTGTATATATATATATGCAACACCTGGGATGCATATATATACACAATACACTGTAAGTGCAGCTAACTGACTGACTGTTCTGCCTAATCTATCTAACTCAAATCAAATGACACTGTCTCTCTCTCTCTCTATCTCTCAGCACACCGGAACACACACTACACAGGGCCGCCGTGCAGGCGGCCTTATATAGTGTGGGGTGTGTACTAAATCCCCTGAGCCATAATTGGCCAAAGCCACCCTGGCTTTGGCCAATTACAGCTCTCTCTACTGACGGCGCTGTGATTGGCCAAGCATGCGGGTCATAGTGCATGCTTGGCCAATCATCAGCCAGCAATGCACTGCGATGCCGCAGTGAATTATGGGCCGTGACACGCCACACGAATTTAGCGCGAACGGCCCATAACGTTCGCAATTCGGCGAACGATCGAACAGCCGATGTTCGAGTCGAACATGGGTTCGACTCGAACACGAAGCTCATCCCTAATTATATGGCCAGTCTCAATCTATGGGACCTCCAAGACCCAATTATTTGTTAGACAATGGGGGGTACCGTTCGAACCCTTCCCCTGGGCTAGAGGTCCTCCCCCTCCCCCTACAGTGGGAGGTTGTGGTTATCCTAATAATAATAGGGGCCGTGCACCTAGTACAAATAGTTCTGAATGGTGGAGATATAATCAGAGTGAAGTCCCTTATGAGCAACCATACCATGACTCTCAGGATGTTGGATGGGAATATAATATACCCACTTACAATCCTAACGGTCAGAGGAGTTGGGGTTTTTCCAGACCCAATCAGGGTTTAAAAAGGTCCGTAGAAACAAATGAGGAGTCAGAGGGGGAAGGTGCCTGCGATCAATTAAAGAGACCAAAAATGTGACAGGGAGGGGTATTTTTAATCTGAGTGCCCAAACCCTTACAGAATCTGAGAAATTAGTGTTGGATAAAGGCTTAAAATTTGCCCTTCCGAGATGTCTTGATAAATTTCAAACATATATGGACGTGCATAAATTTGTACGTAAGTTAAGTATAAAAAGGTATATGTCCACTAGGACTACTAGGAGTAATAGTTTAGTGCCTACTGACATCCTTCACTCTGGGTTGTCTAATGCATCCCTTTTTAACCCTCCTGGTGTATTAGCACCAACGTTGAGGGTTTTTAGGGACGTTGTTTTAAGAGACCTCGAGGCATTAGAAGTAAAAAAAGCAAGAAACTCAAATATTATGCAGGAAGGCCTCGACTCATTATGTAAGAACAAGGATCTGGTCATTAGACCTGCTGATAAGGGGGGTGGGATTGTGGTTCTTGACCGTAAGGATTACATATCCGAAATGGGGAGGATCCTTAGTGATGTCGACACCTACAATCCACTCCCCTCTGATCCCATTAAGGGTTATCGGAAAGACCTAGAGAAAATAGTATCTAGGGGTTTATCAGATGGTATTCTTAATGAAAAAGAGAGTTTATATTTGATACCTAGGGCACCTAAGACACCAACAATATATTACTTGCCAAAAATACACAAAAATCTTACCTGCCCCCCGGGACGCCCCATTGTGAGTGGCATTGATTCAATCACATGCCGGGTGGGCAGGTATATCGATTTTTATCTACAGCCCTTAGTTCGCAAAATGCCGTCATTTTTAAAGGACTCACGGCAATTATTGAACCTTCTCTCAAGGATCAGTTTGAAACCAGGTACTTGGATGGTGACGGCAGATGTCACCTCCCTCTACACCATAATTCCATACAATTTAGGTCTGGAGGCTGTGAGGGGTTACCTTGATAGCGACTCTGGGCTTCCGGCCTGCCAAGTCTCCTTCATAATGGAGCTCCTAGAATACGCGGCTTCACACAATTACTTTTGGTTTTCTAACCAGTTTTATCGCCAGAGTCGTGGAGTAGCTATGGGGGCTAAATATGCCCCCAGTCTGGCCAATTTATTTATGGCCAGGTGGGAGGAGGATGTCATCTATGCCCAAAGGAGACCCCAGTTGGTCCTGTGGGCTAGGTACATAGATGATATCCTCCTCCTATGGAATGGGGATGGCCCTGAACTGCAGGAATGTATGTCCTCTTTGAATTGTAATGATCGGGGCATACATTTGAATTTTGAGGTGAGCCAGTCGCAAATTCACTTCTTAGACCTAACTTTGACAATTCAAGATGGTGTTATGGTCACGTCCACTTTCTTCAAAGCCACTGATCGCAATTCCTACATTTCTATGGACAGTTACCATCATCATCCCTGGCTTAGTTCAATATCGAAAAGCCAATATATGAGACTACGTAGGAATTGTTCTGATCCACACAAATTCCGTGCTCAGGCTAGAATCTTAACCGATAGATTTCTAGAGAAAGGGTACTCTATAGGGAGTCTTTTACCTGTGCTTAATGATGTTGAGAATATGAATAGGGATTCATTACTCCAAGACAAATTGCCCCAGGCCAATTCTAATTATTTTTCAAATATGGGAGTACCTTTTGTGACTACCTACTCCCTCCAGCATAGGAGTATTAAAAAAGATAATCTCTCCTGGGGGCGTGTCCTGAACATGGAGCTGTGAGGACGTGTCTGGTCCGCGCTCCGCTCCCGCCGCAGCTTACCCAGCAACATACCCGCGATCCTGGGCCCTGACACGGCCCAGGACATGTCACAAAGGCGGCGGAATACAGCCCACCATTCCGGGACAGAGACCACCCAACAGGGGCAGCTGGATTCCTATTTTTCCGGGACCCGCGGCAAGGCCCCGGAGAAATCCAAGATGGCGCCGGTCAATAAGACAGGGAAACAGCACGCGCCGGCACAGAAGCAAACCACGCCAGCCGCGCTATCGCCACAGCCATCACCCGGATCGGTGAGTGTCTCTGTACCCCCGACATCCCCGGGATCCACTGTGTCTAGGGCAGGGGGATCGGATATTGCCTACCTTATAGAAGAGGGGGACATTAAAAAGCACATCTGGTCCCTCCCCACTAGAGAGGATTTGGAAAGATTCACAGCCAGGGTGGAAAAGGCATTCACAGAGGATATAGCACAACTCAAAGAGGACACTACACACCTGGGCAACAGAGTGGAAACTATTGAGCAAAGGCTGGATGAGGCTCTTCCCACTATGTCAGCATTGCAGCTTAGATGTGCAGCTCAGGATCAAAAGCTGGACTTATTATTGTCACAACTTGACGACTTTGAAAATCGCAGCAGAAAGGCAAACATCCGTATCCGAGGTATGCCAGAAGCAACAGCCCCCAGGGACATTATCCCTTCCCTGCAAGGCATATTCAGGGAAATCCTGGACCTACCAGAAACAGAGCCTATTGAGATTGATCGTGCCCACCGAGCCCTGCGACCACCATCCCAAGATGCTGACAACCCACGAGACATAATATGCAAGTTGCATAAATACACTCTCAAGGAGCGAATAATGCAAAAAATGCGCAACAGACCTTATTTTGATTTTGACGGCGCCCACCTCTGTTTCTTCCAGGACATCTCCAGACGCACGCTGATGCAACGTCGAGCCCTAAAACCTATCTTGCTGGCCCTCCAAGAAGCAGGCCTCACATACCGCTGGGGCTTTCCCTTTTACTTACAAGCCTTTAAAGATGGCCGTTCAGCCACCCTACGCACCAAAGATGATCTCCCTCACTTTCTCTCTGCCCTGGGACTTGGCAAAGTTGACTTTCCGGATTGGCGAGGGGACCATGTGATGATGAACTTTCCAAACAATGAACTCCCCCAGCCCTGGACACAAATGCCCCAACGCCGGGGCCGAAGACGCAGTCGCCACCAGCAAGAGTCAGATGCCTCCCCCGGCCCCTCTGCACTGAGAGACTGATGGTACCATCAGGATCCCGAACTGAGTCCTTACCCCCCTGTTTCGGAGGCACCCCTTTTTATTAAATCACCTACAGACCTGGAACTTCTTTTACAGTTCAACTGCCGCTGAGCCTGGTCTCACCAGGCCCTGATAACGATCTTCTGCCTACATAAAGCTGGTCAAGGCTCTCACCCGCTTCCTGAAAAGACACAGTTGGAGGATGTTTCCAGTTCTCCTTAGCTACTAGTACTACTCTCCCCGGGCCTCCCCCAAGTATACAACTCCCCCCCCTAACCCCCTATCATGCCATTTACAACAACCCCCCCCATCTACGGGTCATAACCCAGCATTTAAGAGGTGGGAGCGGGGTGGACCCCCTCTCCCTTCTCCCCTCCATGACGGCTCACGTTCCCCCAGTAGGCTGCCCATGTTTGGGCACTAATCCCATTTGGGATACCGGACCTGGACAAAATGGGTCCCCTGAAGAAGGGGGGCACATTGGGCCCAGTCTGTGCCTATATAGAACCATTGTTAGGTTCTCGTTACATTTAAATGTTGCATATGGTTATGCTGACGTTAAAGTTTGTTTTAACTTTAATTGCACTTTTAATTTTGTTTTTTCACTTTCCTCCTCTATTCTCTTCTCCCTTCCTGGCCTCTTTCTTGCTCTCCTCTTCCCTAACAGGGTCTATTCGATTGCCGTTGCCCGCTCCGGACTCCGCCCCCGGGACCGCAGCCGACCTACAACATCATTCTACAATGACAACGGTTAAGGTAATCTCTTATAATGTCCGTGGTCTCTGCTCACCCTGTAAGCGGAGTAAGCTGTGGTGGGAATTAAAAAAGTCCAGGGCGCAAATAGTTTTCCTACAGGAAACACACTTCACACACCATGCCATACCAAAACTACCGACACATATCTACAGTCAGTGGTACCATAGTACCTCCCCAGTCAACAAGTCCAGAGGCACCTCCATAGCTATCCACAAAAACTGCCCCTTCCAATATTCAGACACCAGGATTGACCCCCTGGGACGATATGTCTTTCTGAAAGGGACCATAGCGGGTACTAAATACACCCTCGCCAATATCTATTCCCCCAATTCGAATCAACTGACCTTCCTTGATTCAATCATAGAGAAACTAGAGGAGTTCAGAGAGGGGTCTCTAGTTTTAGGAGGCGACTTTAATGTGAGCCCAGACCCATCCCTGGACACTTCACACAGCAAGCCCTCCCACTCACACGCATTCCTTCGGCACTTTCGAAAATCCCTTCAGATGATGGGCCTAGTTGACTGCTGGAGGGCCCTTCACCCCACAGAGAGGGATTACAGTTATTATTCAGCGGTACATAATGTTTACACACGTATAGACTTGGTCTATTTTGACCGCCCGACCTTGGAGCTCCTTCAAAGCTCTTCCATAGGAAACATAACCATTTCAGACCAT
This sequence comes from Aquarana catesbeiana, assembly GCA_037953035.1. Classification (NCBI taxonomy): domain Eukaryota; kingdom Metazoa; phylum Chordata; class Amphibia; order Anura; family Ranidae; genus Aquarana; species Aquarana catesbeiana. The sequence continues at coordinate 60,069 of JBBHAA010000686.1, forward strand.
GCCCCGGTCCAGGCCTCTTTTATCATTCCAATAGGCTCCCGGAAAACCTGGAACTGGCGCCTTAATAATTACTTATTAGATGACCCTGTAGTGGAAGCCCAGGTCTCAGACACGATAAAAAATTACTTCCGAGAAAATAATCAAGGAGATTTGAGCGAGGGCACAATATGGGAATGTCATAAGGCCGTTGTACGAGGCGAACTTATTGCACAGGGGTCAAGACTAAAGAAAGAAAGGCAAACTGACTATAATAGAGTTCTAAAGGCACTTCAGCAGGCGGAACTTAAACACAAGGCGGGAGGTTCCTCAGATGACCTACGAGAACTAACGGAACTCAAAGACATATTCTCACGGTTGTTAGAACGACAGGCGCGTAAACAATTGCGACACTTATCCCACCGATACTACGAGCATGGTAACAAGTGCGGACGCATGCTCGCAAGAGCGCTTCGGACAAAACGGGCCCAAATGCAAGTACACAAACTTCGAACCCCTACGGGAGATATGACATTCCATTCCTCCAAGATAGCAGAAGGGTTCCGCGACTATTACGCCGAACTCTACAACCTAGATGCGAAAACTACCCATGAAGCTAAAGAAAACAGACTGACCAAAATTCGAGACTACTTATCCACCAACGGACTGCCCTCCCTGACTGAAGACCAACTAGCTGACTTAGAATCCCCTATCACTACCACGGAACTTGAGTCCACCATCAAATCTTTACCCAATGGGAAAAGCCCAGGTCCTGACGGATTTACTATAGCATATTATGCCAAATTCTCCCCGCTCCTCACGAACCACATGTGTAAATACTTCAATTCCCTAGTAAAGGGATGCAAAATCCCATCTGAAGCTCTCTTAGCACACATCTCGGTTATACCGAAGGAGGGTAAAGACCCAACTGTCCCACAGAGTTACCGCCCCATTTCCTTACTAAATACGGACGTAAAAATCCTAGCGAAAATCCTTGCAAACCGACTGAAACACCTTATCCCCCTCATAGTTCACTTAGACCAGACGGGTTTTATTGTAGGACGCGAAGCTCGAGACAACTCAATCTGTGCGATTCAACTTATACATTGGGCTAAAACTAAAGAGGTACCCCCCCTTACCTAATACTCTCCACCGACTCCGAGAAGGCGTTCGATCGCATACATTGGTCATATCTCAGAGAGGTCTTAACCTCAATGGGGCTGGGCCCAAATATGCTAGCTTGGATACTGGCCCTTTACGCGGAACCTAGTGCACAGGTTAGGGTTAATGGGATCCTCTCATCCAAGTTCCCGATTGGGAACGGCACGAGACAGGGGTGCCCACTCTCCCCCCTCCTCTTCGCCCTGGCCTTAGAACCACTGCTTCGTAGAGTGAGAGCAAACGCAGATATCACAGGGCTGACGGTGGGTGCTGTGGAGCACAAACTCTCAGCCTACGCAGATGATGTACTGTTTCACCTAACCAATCCCCTGGTCTCGTTGCCGGTCCTGATGCGGGAACTCAAAAACTTTGGTACACTTTCTAATTTTAAAAACAACTATAATAAATCAGAAATTCTACCTGTCAATCTGTCTTCCTCCATGACAAACAGCTTAAAAGCAACATTCCCTTTCACGTGGACTAAATCTTCTCTACACTACCTAGGCATACAACTGACGGACAGCTTTGACACTCTATATACCACAAACTTCCCTAGACTTTTGACAGAAATTAAACAAGACTTAACACATTGGACGAAGACAGCTTTCACATGGATAGGCAGGACAAATATAATAAAAATGAACGTACTCCCCAGAATTCTGTTTTATATGCAGATGCTTCCCATACGCTTGCCCAAAACCTTTTTTAAACAATTATCCAACTTGATCACCACCTTCATTTGGAATTCAAAGAAGCCACGAATTGCTATGAAGGTGCTGAGACGTTCGAAAAGATACGGAGGGTTGGGAGTCCCGGACTTACAGCAATACTACCAGGCTATTGCCCTACAGAGAACTCTAAATTGGCACTTCCATGGACACTCCAAACTATGGGTGACCATGGAAAAATATATGGCGGGCAGAAACTTGTCCTACGCCCTGTGGCTCTCACGGGAACACAGGGGATTATCAGATTCTACGTCCCCATTGACGATATCTACGCTTGACACATGGGACAGAGTAAACAGAAGGTTGAACTTAGCCCCCCCTGTGTCCCCGCTGGCCCCATTGGGCGGATTCCTCTGGTTTGAACCGGGGGAACGCGCAGGTTTCTTTGAAGCCTGGGTAGATGACAAGAACGCCAGCTGTGGCAAACTATTGAGAGGTGGGAAGCTTCTGCCCTTTGAGTCTCTGGGAAATAGACCAGGTAGCCCACACCTAAATTTCTGGAAGTACAGACAATTGCACCACTTTTTTGCAGTACATGGCAACTCTATTAGGGACATCTCAACACTCTCGCCTTTTGAGGGACTGTTTATACTAGAAGAACCGGTCCCACACATGATTTCTGAACTTTATCAATTACTGGGGTCCTCGGCCTCGGCCTCTAAACCTACTTATATAAGAGCATGGGAGAAAGACCTTGGGAAGGGGTTCTCCGAATCTCAACTAGCATGTATGTACCAATTCACACACTCCAGCTCGCTGGACTCTAAGATGCAAGAGACAAATTACAAATTATTAACACGTTGGTACAGAGTCCCATCTGACCTGGCGCGGATTTATCCTGCTAGCTCGGATCGATGTTGGCGGGGATGCGGAGGCCGAGGCACCCTCCTACATTTGTGGTGGGAGTGCCCACGAATAACGACATATTGGCGGATGATTAAGGACCAGATTAAAGATATCCTCGGAATAGAGATCCCCTTCTCCCCGGAACATTTCCTCCTGCATGTCCCCCCTGTACCAGTTAGTCGCTACAAAAAAAGCGCACTACCTCATTTGCTCAATGCCGCTAAACGTCTACTGCCTATCTTCTGGAAGAAAGAGCAGATACCGAGCAAAGACGAGTGGATATGCAGGGTTAATGCAATAAGGGAAGCAGAGGAGTGGGTGGCAGTGGGCAAAAACACTACAGTTAAGCACACAGCCATATGGTCAATATGGCAAGAACACTTCCAAGATACTTCCTATGTACCCTCTAGCCTGGACACTTCCCTATTAAAATTGGCGGATCCCACATTGGGCCACAGAGCCCACCCTAAATAGCTCCCACCACGGTTTCTCCTTAAGACTGAAATATAGGTCGCACATGGACTCCGATGCCTTTGCCAGGACCAAGGGGCTGCCTGGGGGCGGATAGTTCGAGGTGGATGATCGGAGAAGCACGAGTGAACAAGGTTTGACCCTATCTACCCCTCCTTACCCCGCCCACTCTCCCTGCCACTCCTCCACCCTTTTTTCTACTCTTTTCTCTTCTTACCCCTACTTCCCTTACCCTATCAAGTGATATTATTCATAGCACTGTTGGTTGATTGCGCTGAGTATGGGCACCTAAACATAACTTACCGGTTAAAATTGAGGAAAAGCTGCTTTCCTGGCCGGGGGGGCCGTGTGGGCGGAGACGGACCCGCGGCCCCGGGGGCGCGCCGGGGGAGGACAGATGGAGGCCTTGTGCCCCCCTCCTCCGGTGGGACACCCGGTGGTGGCGGTTCGGACGGGCCGCGGCGTACCTCTCCCCGGTCCGGAAGATCATTATTGCTCAGGTCGGAGGGTCTACGGTGGGCGAGGGCTACTGCTGGTCGCCGCCCCCGAGGACCTGTAAACCTCAATGTAGCATATACTGGTACTACCCACGAGATCAGTTTTCAAGGTCTCAACAGAAATTTTAACACAGCCCGAGACTATCCCCCCCCTTTTTTCTCTCCCCTTTCTATGCCGTTCCCCCCCCCCCCTTTTTTTTCTTCTCTCTCTTTACTTATTTATTTTTTATTTTTACTTTATTTTATTTTAATTTACTTTTGTTAAATACAAATATGCAAATTACTGCTAATGTTGATATAGAAAAAGTCTGTCACTAACGTATTTGTACTGAACTGTATTTGTCGAGATGTGATGGACAACAATAAAGAAAGTTTAAACAAAAAAAAAAAAAAAAAAGATAATCTCCAAGCATTGGCATATTATTAATAGTGACAATGTTCTAAAGGATACTTTACCCGATAGGCCCCAAGTGGTTTTCAGGGGTGCTCCCTCACTTAGGAATAGGATTGCTCCCAACATCTTAGATCCCCCTACTAAAAAATTAACCTTTTTTGATCAGTTGAAGAGGTTCTATCAATGTAGAAGGTGTCGTGTTTGCTCTTTTAACAGCTGTACTCATAAAAGAACTCAAAGTTTTGTGTCTACGAGCACCCAGATCCAACATTTAATCGTTCCATTTATTACCTGCACTACCACTGGCGTGGTCTATCTGTTGCAGTGCCCGTGTGGCCTGCAATATATAGGACGCACTAAACGCCCTTTACAGGTTCGGCTCAATGAGCATATTACCAATATCATGTCTGGTTTTAAGAAACATTCGGTGTCAAAACACTACCTTTTGGTACATGGTAGGGACCCTTCAAATACTCTATTTTTGGGATAGACAAATTCAGTCCCAATTGGCGGGGGAGCTCTTTAGTGCAGGAAATTTCAAAGTTGGAAATGTCATGGATCCATAAGGTCAAAACCACATGGGTTAAATGTGGATGTCAACATTAATGCCTTTATTGATAATTCCTAACTGTTTACTGTAAACCTGATCTGAGTCACGCGGATGAGTTAATTAGTCCACTACAAGGGGAGGTGTTGTTTATAATGTTGGCTGCTTTTAGTAGTAATACTAGCTTATCACATTTAGACGTAAGGGTTTGTGTTATATAACAATATCATGATAATTTTTATATTTTTATTATTTTTTGTATAGGTTTATACTAATATTTTTATAATTTAAAATAAGATTTTTTTGATATATAACAGTGATTTAATTCAATATACGTTTGTGGGTACATTTTATATCTAACATATAATATTGGTCAGTCTTGATGTTAGACTGAGATTAACCCAATTGGTTAATCCTGATGTCAGACTTTTCATTGCACATGGATTAATGTATAAGTCATTAACACAATTTTTCAATTTAATTATTTCAATTTTTCTAAACTATCAATGATGTGGATAGTCTGGTTTTTCCTCTCTTTTTCTTTTTTTCCTTTCAATAATTATATTTAACACTATTTACGTTTCAATGTAATCTATTTATGTGTTCTTTTACACAATCTTATAAGCCGTTATGGCTTTCCAACACACTGGTTAAGTTATCTGAGGTGTTGCCCACACTCAAGATTGCGTTTTGTGGCTCCTTCCGCGGGACTCAGAACGAGGTCTGGTGTATTTATAAGGTGGTGGTTCAGCACGCACCCGTTCCCCATTGACAACGTCAACCTGTGATGAAACGCGTCTGGAGGAGGATACGTGCTGACGTCACCACACTGTTGTCCTAGGAGGATGGGAAGTTTTTTGTAGCCAGCCGGCTCTGTTTTTAGCGTGAGTTTTCTGCAATTCAAATGTAAAGTGCAATACTTTTTTACAATAAACCCTGTGAAAGCGAGATTACGCTATGGTTGTTTCTCTTTTATACCCCGATTACCCTGCTAAATACTGAGGTCTATGGGCTATCCACGGCGTAAAGGAATTGGAGCACGCACTCAATTCAGTGACTACCCCTGCCTGGACGCTCCTGCCGTTTAAGCAAAAGGCCTTGGCTGGGCTATAGCCATCCACTCTTCCTTGATTACTATCTGGTAAGCGAGTCTTTTATTAGGTGGTGGCACTGATAAGGATTAGCTCACCCGGGTGTCGTATGTTTGAACTACACTTCAATATTTTGGATCACACAACGCATTGCTGATTTGCATTCTTATATAGCGCAGCTTTTCCCTTCCAATTTTCACGTGCAATTCTTGCTATATGCTGCTGCTTTTTAAACTTTTTTATTTCTGATTATTATTAATAATTTTTATTACCTCAATAAGATTTCCCTATATATTTGACGTACTTATTGCCTAATCTGATGTGACTTTGCCCGCTGCCTGGCTTGACACCATGGACTTTCCCCAGCAACGGCTAGTTGGAGCGTCCGGAGGTTGCTCCTTTGAGGAGGGGGTACTGTGGGGAAAGGTTCTCTCCGCTGGAAATATCAATCATTTGGCGTGCAGTACTGAGGCCCACCAGCAGGTGTCTCCTGGCAGTTTGGAGCTGTCAGAGCTTTTCCCTGCTGGTATTATGTCATCTTTTGACCGCAGTACTGGCATCCACCAGCGGAGGGATCCTGGCAGTGTGGAGCAGGTATTACCTTCTGCAATCAGGCTTCACCTGACCTCGTTAGCAGCTATTGTATAAATACCCGGCAAGTGCACACTCATCTTGGTATTTTCTTTGTGCCCTGACCTGCATCCTGTTTACCTGTTATCCTGATGCCTGATTCCTGTATTCCGTATCCTGAACCTGTTATATCTCTTCCTGTATCCCTGGATCTTTGCCCTGCAGCCTGATCCCTTCCATCTTGTTCCCTGTCTGTTTACTCCTGTCCCCCATCTACTGATCTCCTGTTTAATGACCCTGGCCTGGCTTGACTACGAATCTGGTACTCCCTTTTGCTACATATGCTGGTTGGTTAATTATCACTGTTTGGTTGTTTTGGTTTGTTCATTCTGTTTGTATTGGTGGTGTGTTCACATGTATATGCATTTACCTTAATAAACTTACTTTCACCTATTTATGTCTGGTTCACTCTGTTGCAGTCCACATAGTTCTGGTCTTATCTGGTATATGGCACTACCTCTGACCTATACCTACAGCAACACAGGAACCTCCAGAGAAGTAGTCAGCTTTCCTTCTCCCCAGCAACAAATCCACAGTTAGGGAGAGGAGGTGGTCGTCCTCCCACCCCAGCAACAGTCTGATATGCAGAGAGGGGAGCAAACCATCCTCACTCCCCAGCAGCAGATCTGCAGTCCTGGAGCAGAGGAAACCATCCTCCTTCCCCAGCAGTCAGCCAGAGCAGAGGTGTGGGGGTCCCCAGCTGAATCGCTGGCAACGGGGCAGAGCTACTGTGTCTTCATGGCTCCAGAGAGTTGGGATAGTCGGATCCTCTCCCCAGCAGCAGACCGAACCCTGGACCTCTCAGCTCAAGTGCTGGCAACAGGGCAGAGTGCCTCTGGCCTCTGGATAACACATACCATGTCTTCATGGCACCAGGGAGTCGGAAGTTGGCCCCTCTCCCCAGCAGCAGACCGAGCCCTGGAACAGTAAAGACTGCCCAGCTGAAGTGCTGACAGATGGACAGAGGGTCCACGACCTCTGCTCTACACCTACTTATAACTCTTTCTTGTGGCCAAGAATGGAGATCGTGTGAACCGACTATGTGGGTTCACTCTCACAGACTAATGCATGTCCAGATCAGGTGGAGTTCTGGCTATTTCTCTTAAATGTTCCTACATGATGGTATTAGTCTTGTGTCAATCTTACCTCATTATCTAACCATTGTGTGATGCTTTAGGCAATTTTTGGCGTTATTGTTCATGTGGTGACTACCACTCACAAACACCACCAACACTAATCCCCCCCCGCATAGTCCTCTGTCCAATGAGCAAAAGGCAGGAAGAATGCTGTTGTCCCTGATATCATCCACCAGATGGCATTGTTACACTGCAGGCAAGCCCCTTGGTCAAGGTCAACATTCCATCGCCAGATGGCCCTTTGATCTTGTTAAAAGCAAGGAAATCAGTCATTTTAATTGCTACATTCCCATTGCAAATGACAATCTGTCTATGCTGCTTAAATGTAAATGGCACTGGGGAACCAATGCCATCACAATGTTATCAATGTCATTACATCATCCAGGAACCCCTCCAGATTGTTTACATTCCAGCATCACAGAAGAAATGTAATTTAGAATGGGAGTCTGTCAGGAATCTTTCATATAGAGGGGATAATGTTACCATAAATGACACATTTGTGGCTGCATTAGCTTATGGTTTGAGTGGAGGGGAAAAACTGGTCACATTTGGTCAATTTGTTCACCCATTCAAAGGACTGCAAAAAGGTTAGGTTCAGGTTGAAATTATGTTTGACCCGTACCTGAAACTCACCTCTAACCAGATTCACAGAGATCCCAGAGTCAGGTAATTTCTCATCCAAACTTATCACATGTTTATATAGCATCCCTTCGGTGTCACTGATGTTGTAATAAACTGTCTGAACAATTTGATTTAGGTTTTGGATAAAAGAAAAACTCACTTTGGATTTTGGCGACTGGAGAAACCTCCTCAGACCATTCAAACTGTGTATGGCAAGACTGAATACTATGTTCATGCAAACCTGGATGCATCTATTGTACCCGAGGTAATAATATTAACAAATGTAAAATATCCCAACCATATCTCCTCTTATATTAAAAGATTTCAAGTCTTCAAAAATACATTTCTCTAGTTTCTAATATTAGAGCTGTGTAGATCTCTAAATATATAACCTATTTTTTATTTTGTTTCTAAAGCAGGAAGTGCTGCTAATGTGCAACTTAGTTGGTCTCCTAAACCAGATACCCAAATTAAATTGTTGAATTGGGCAGCCAGCATCTTTACACAATATTATCTCCCAGACTAATCACTAAAAACACAAATAAAAGCTTATGGATTAACCACTTCAAGACCACAATACATATATACACATTGTGTCTTTGAAGTAGTTTGCCGGGGTTATGGCTGAAGCCATCAGCAATAACCTCAGTATTGTTTTTTTACAGCTGGCGGCTAGCCTTCTCATGAAAGCTCTCTATGCGGTGTCTCTCGGGCTTACCGTTTCCACCAGTTCGCCCTTAAAGCGGGAGTCCGGCGAAAATTTTTTTTTTAGATGTCAGCAGCTGCAAATACTGCAGCTGCTGACTTTTAAAATAAGGTCACTCAGCGATGTCGGCACCCGAGACTGAACCGTCCCTCGGTCCTCGGGTGCTGCCGCCACCATTCTCAGTAAGGGAGTCAGGAAGTGAAGCATTGCGGCTTCACTTCCCGGTTCCCTACTGCGCGAGTTGCACTGCGCATTCTCAATGGTCCCCGCTATCTCCTGGGACCTGTGTCTTTCCCAGGAGACAGCGGGGGAGGGGGAGCCTATTCCCGGAGCCTAGCCCGCGGGAGTCTATTCACGGAAGTGGGTGCAGATACCTGTATTATACAGGTATCTGCACCCCCCTGAAAGGTGCCAATTGTAACACCGGAGGGGGGGAGGAATCCGATGAGCGGAAGTTCCACTTTTGGGTGGAACTCCGCTTTAAGAAACAATACGATGGCGCGGCCGGCTGGTCCTAGAGGTGATCAAAGAGTAGATCCTCTTTGATTGCCTCTATGGCTTTGGAGGACCGGAGCAACATCATGAGGTCACTTCCAGTCCAGGGTAGAAGTAAAATTTTTTTTTTTTAAAGCAAAAGATTAAAAAAAAAAAAAGAAAGTTTGATCTTTTACTTTTAAAGGTAAATGAGAGATTTGGGGTCTTTTTGACCCCAGATCTCTTCATAAAGAGGACTGGTCATCCTTGTTTCTATTACAACAGATGTTTACATTCCTTGTATTAGGAATAAAAATATGCAGCTGCAGGCATCACCCCGGTTTAACCTCTTCAAGCCATAAACAGAAATTTGCATACGGTCGGCGTGAAGGGGTTAAACTTGTAAACAAAAAGTGCCAGAAAAAGCCTGGTCTCCAAGTGGCTAATGCCAGACAAAATTTTTTTTCAGCGTTTTAAAGCTCCACTCTCCCCCCTTTACAAACAATACCCCTAATCCCGTAACATTTAGGAAACAAAAACTACACTTTAGCAATAAATGTTCACCTAAATATGGGGTTACGGGATACAAGTCCTAAGTCCTCTCTTCTAGACTGCAATGTGGGAAGGTCTTTTGGGTGTCCAAATTACTGCCTGGGAAACTTTCCATTGGCTGTCCAGAAGCAATTGAATAATGGGTCTGAAATGAGGGAGGGAAGAATGCAAGGTGGGGGTAAGTTTGCCCAGAGATGAGCTAAACAGTAAGAGCTGATTAGCTATGACATGCTAAGGAGGACACATAATGTACCACAGTTTCTAAGTCTATGATTTTTTTTAACCACTTGCTTACTGGGCACTTAAAACCCCCTCCTGCCCAGACCAATTTTCAGCTTTCAGCACTGACGCATTTTGAATGACAATTGCGCTGTCATACAACACTGTACCCAAATTAAATTTTTATCATTTTTTTCACACAAATAAAGCTTTCTTTTGGTGGTGAAGAGGATGCTTTCATGTTACTATGGATAAGTAAATAACATAAGTGATATATAAGTCAATATATGTGAGTATAAATGCAGCAAAATCTATAGTGTACCACAAATCACTAATCAGTAGAAATGAAAATTAATAAAGTGATTTTGCGCAAATAATAATAATAATAAATAGTGTCAAATTCATATGTTTAAGTATTTTAGGAGAGTAAATTGTTACTGTAAAAATTAAAACAAGTGATGCATCCAGTGTCTATCTACAATATTAAGATGAAAATAATACAGTAATGATATCCTTATGTAAAATCACAGTGTTCTTCATAAATTGGTGACAGTGATGAATAAATAAATATGACCTTGTATAAATATAATATATATGGATGAAGTATAAATAACCTTATGTGGCTGTGCTCAATACAAATTCACTTTAAATGGTATAAAAACAAAATTGAGGAACAATATTAGGAAGTCCAAAAAGTAGTTTTGGATGGAGGATTATAAAATTCTGTACGTGTTAGACCAGGTGTAGGTGGTTGTTCCCAATATTCCTATTGTGGCTCCTTTAGCAATCAGGTCTCACAGGACTCTTACCTCAATGCTGGCTATGACATGCAGTACCCGCCGTCACTGCTGGGTGGATCCTTTAGTTTTCCTGAATCGTGGTCATACCTCCTCTGGATGATGTATTACAGCTCTGTTCCCTCAATGCTGGCTGTGACATGCAGTACCCGCCGCCTTCGCTGGGGGGATCCTTTAGTTTTTCTGAGTTGTGATCGTGCCTCCTCTGGATGATGTATTACAGCTCTGTTCCCTTTCCAATGATTGCGATCTGTTATCCACTCATGTAGTGTGGGGCGGTACCTCAATGGAGAGGGGACAGGGAGAAGAAGGGACCTCCGATAGTGCAGTATGTTAGGTTATTTAAAAAACGTGTTTATTAAAAAGCATATACTCTTACATAAGGCAAAGTTTAAAAACACAGGGAACAAATTAGGCGTTGTTCCTCGCCCTAATCCCTTGGGATTGGCCGGATAGAGCCGCGACCGGAAGTGACGTGAGAAGGCGAGGAACAACGCCTAATTTTGTAAACAGGTAATTTTTCTCCTTCATTGATATGCGCTGATGAGGCGGCACTGGTGGGCACTGATAGGCTGCACTGATGGGCACTGATAGGCTGCACTGATAGGCACAGATAAGGCGGCACTGATGGGGACAGATAAGGCGGTACTGATGGTCACTGATAAGATGGCACTGATGGGTGGCACTGATGGGTACTACTGATGGGCACTGATAGGTGGCACTGGTAGGTGACACTGATGGGCACTGGTAGGTGACATTGATGGGCAGCACTGTTGATGAGGCACTGATTGGTGACACTGATGGGTGGCACTGATGGGTGGCACTGTGGGCACTGGTGGGTGGCACTGGTAGGTGGCACTGTTGTGCACTGGTAGGTGGCACAGGTGGGTATAGATGAGCTGGCGGCAGCTTTCCTTGATCGGGACCGATGTCCCTCTGAGAGCCGCCAGTGATCGGCTTTTTTTTTTCTCCTCACGCTGTCAGCGCGAGGAGAAAAAATACCTGATTACCGGCTCTGTTTACATCACATAACCAATTGTCATTGTCTGACAGCTGATCATGTGGTATTGGGTCGGGATCGACCCCCTACCCCGATCTGGGATCAGCCGAGTCTCACAGAGCATGTGCCCTGCAGGGGGTGTGCAGGCCGCTCGGGCACGGGAGGACGTCTATTGACATACTCCTGGCAACGTAGGTCCGCGCTGTAGCCGTCATTTGGCTATAGCACGGATCTGAAGAAGTTAAGGTGCCCAATTGATACAACCATAGGGATCCATTACACGCAGATTGTGTAAAATCTCATTGCAGTGTGTGTTACCAACACATGTTTTTCTATTTGAATTGTGGTGAGAATGAGTGCCAAAGTGTTACTAAACCCACAACAGTAAAATCAGTCTGTATATGCAGTAAAGCATGCTTGTTACACTCACTGTGGAACCTAAGGGATTAATCCTCCACATTGTGTAAAAAGGCTGTTTGATCCAATCTTCTCTGATCCTCCCCTTCTTTCACAGTCCCCAAACCATCTCCTGATAGAACAGAGCCTTGGTGGCAAGCTGCACATGCTCAGTTTAGTGTGTATTGCTAGAGTTCTTTTTTTTGGGAGGGTGCATGTGATCAGCACAGGACCAATCAGCACTGTCCAGACAGAGGGTCAGGGGTCCTGCAGGACAATCAGGGGAGAGTGAAAACTCCTCCTACAAGCTTTAACCAGATAGTGATAGAAGTAACATGACTGCTAAATACAGTATCTCACAAAAGTGAGTACACCCCTCCTATTTTTGTAAATATTTTATTATATCTTTTCATGTGACAACACTGAAGAAATGACACTTTGCTACAATGTAAAGTAGTGAGTGTACAGCTGGTATAACAGTGTACATTTGCTGCCCCCTTAAAATAACTCAACACACAGCCATTAATGTCTAAACCGCTGGCAACAAAAGTGAGTACACCCCTAAGTGAAAATGTCCAAATTGGGCAAAATTAGCCATTTTGCCTCCCCGGTGTCATGTGACTCTTTAGTGTTACAAGGTCTCAGGTGTGATTGGGGAGCAGGTGTGTTAGATTTGGTGTTATCGCTCTCACTCTCTCATACTGGTCACTGGAAGTTCAACATGGCACCTCATGGCAAAGAACTCTCTGAGGATCTCAAAAAAGAATTTTTGCTCTACATAAAGATGACCTAGGCTATAAGAAGATTGTCAAGACCCTGAAACTGAGCTGAAGCACAGTGGTCAAGACCATACAGCGGTTTAACAGGACAGGTTCCACTCAGAACAGACCTCGCCATGGTCGTCAAAGAAGTTGAGTGCACGTGCTCAGCGTCATATCCAGAGGTTGTCTTTGGGAAATAGACGTATGATTGCTGCCAGCATTGCTGCAGAGGTTGAAGGGTTGGGGGTCAGCCTGTCAATGCTCAAACCATACAGTTTTATCGTACACTTCTGGGGCCCACGTCCAGTGCTCCTGGCTCCTCCTCTTTGCGAGTTCCCCCATAGGAAACTGCTTTCTATGGGGGAACTTGTGTAGGCTCACTCTCAATCTTTGCTGCCTGAGTCCATAGACTCAGACAGTGGAGCTCAGCCCTGCCTCCCTCTCCCTCATCATAGGATTTGGCTCATCATGGCTCCCACTGCTTTCTGCCCCGTGAGGAGGGAGAAAGAGGAGAGAGACGCTGCTCTCAGGCACAGCGCTGGATTAGGATCAGGCTCAGGTAAGTATAAGGGGGCTGGGGGGATCCTGAACACATAAGCTTTTTTACCTTAAAAGAGAAGTATGGGTTTTTTGCTTTTTTTGCAAAAAAGGTGGATGCGGCATCAGATCGATACTACAGCTGTCCCCCTGCTGTCTCTGCACTGAGAACTGAGCCACCGAACATCGCCGAGGGCTCAGTTCTCACTCCTCTTAACCTCCCTGGCGGTTTTCTCGAGTGTGGCCCGGGGTTAAATTTCAGTACCATTAGCGGTAAACTTAGATGCAGACAAGCAAAGAAAGTGTTTCCACCGCTCAGGCTGACACTGACCCAGGTGTAAGTAGAAGTTTCAGAGCAGAAGAGCTCCAGGTGCTGGCTGAATGCTAGGCAAAGCAGGCTTGAATGGAGGAGAAGATTTGGATGCCGCACACCGGATGTAGTCAAAAAACTTCACTTTATTGAAAAAATGGGATCATCAAAATAACAAGACTGTCATGCAGAAAGTACAGGTAACTGACGCGTTTCGCACTCAGGACTGAGTGCTTACTCATAGCTAACAAATATTAAAAAGACAAACTCTTATATAGCTCAATGGGGTATCACATGATTGCCCAATTAGATGGTCATTGAGTCTCAGCTGGAAGCCGATTTAATGAGGTCTCGGCATCTGCTGGCTATTTGGTGTGTTGACTGATTGAGAAATGTTTTCAAAACCGTGACATGTAAATAGATGACAAAGAATGTGAAAAAAGATGTGTATATGTACATGTGTAGGCAAAAAATATATATATGTGTGTGTATATATATGGTGAGTCCTATCAATAAACGTGTATATGATAATGAATATACTTCTATAACGTGTATATATAAAAGGTGATAAGTATCAAAAAAGGGATTACTATTAGGTGAAAGGAAAAAATGTGTAAAAAATATTTCTCATTAAAAAAAAAAGAGAAAATATATTGATAAAAATATTCAGACAACGTGCAAAGTAAATGTGAAGAATGAATGTAATAAAACTATATGTGAACAAAATATATAAATATGATGAAGCTCTCTATAATATGCCGGTGAAGTGGATGAACCTCTCTATAATAAGCCGGAATAATACAGGTGAAATATAGAGCAATGTGACCTGAAATAATGCGTGATATGCCCGCGGTTGATAACAAGGTACATATAGGGCCCTATAATATTAGAAATAAACTGTGGGATTCAAAGACATAAAATCACGCTGATAAGGGTTGCCCTGATCTGGTCAAATGGCAGTGATATATGCAGGGTCCCAGTAGACTGACTTGTAACGTAGTGATTCTAAATGATGAGCCTGGCCGAGAGCAGGGTGTGTGTGAAATTTCAGGAATGAAGCAGCGGTGTTCAAGGTAATAGAACGCCGCTAATCTGTGTCACACTAGATGTCTAGATGGAATTATAATGATGGTAATAAAGTTGGTAGAGGTCTCGGCCAGTCACCCAAGTTTAAGGGATCACAAAAAGGGACAAATAAAAAACAAGTAAGGTACTATAGGCTGGGATACGAAGACAAGAATCACGCTGATCAGGGTTGCCCTGATCTGGTCAAATGGCAGTGATATATGCAGGGTCCCAGTAGACTGACTTGTAGCGTAGTGATTCTAAATGATGAGCCTGGCCGTGAGCAGGGTGTGTGTGGAATTTCAGGAATGAAGCAGCGGTGTTCAAGATAATAGAGCGCCGCTAATCTATGTCACACTAAATGTCTAGATGGAATTATAATGATGGTAATAAAGTTGGGGGTGGTCTCGGCCAGTCACCTGAGTTTAAGGGGTCACAAAAAAGGACAAATGAAAAACAAGTAAGATACTACAGGCTGGACGAGAATGTTACCAGACTGAGATCGTAAAAATTATCCGGACAGACAATTAAGTTAAAAATATGTTAGTTTGTGATCCGTCTCGGGTGGCTCATATAAAAGCATGTCTCAGTATATGTATGTCAGCAAATGCCAAGACCTCCAAACGAAACATATTAGAATAATACATCTTATGGGTCCACTAATACAATGCTCATATATTGACACCGGCAAGTGAAACAGATGAAAACAGGCATATAATGATCGGCGTGAATCCAATCTATAAAGACGATGAGAAGAAATGTTATAATGCTGCATTCTAAAGAGAAACAACTACATATTCATATTGCAACATTACACTCGCAAAATAAGCACTGAACACAAACGATACAATGTATGTCAGCTTATGTACATATAAATAAGCCTAATATATCTGAATTATGATCCCAAGGTGTCCAAAAATATATATATATGGACAACAAGGTGTACAAAATGTGAATGAATGAAAATGAATAAAATGAATAAAATAAAATAAAGTAAAAAAGTGTGAAAACATATTGCGTAAAAACCTAATATATATATCAGGTGTTTCCTACACAACTAGAAAGATGTATAGGACAATGAAAATTTCCATATATATCTATGTGATGAAGAATGAGCTAGAATAAAAGTAATAATAATGAAATAAAATTGTGAAACCTCATGATACAAATCATGAATAATTATCAAAAGAAAACGAGGAAAAAGGTAGATATAATAACACAAAAATGTGTGGAGAATGGAATAGAATAAAACTATTTATCTCAATATTGTCGCGATATGCATCCTCAGGTAAAATTAGCTTGTACTTTAGTCAGGTATATAAAACACCCGAACATGATGGATATCGCGAAACAATAAAAGATATTGTATATTGCTATTGTTAATGTAACCTTTTGCAAACATCTATTATTGGCCATGGTTCCCTGGGAATTCCTGCTCTGCCATAGTTACTATACTGCGTATGCAGAGTAGGGGAACTTGTCGGGCATATATACCAATCAAGGTGGTAAATATTATATATTCATGTATAAGATTGGGTATGTTTGTACATGGGCCCCAATGGTCAGTAGATGGAAAAAACTCCTATTTTGGCACCATCTGACCGGAACACAAAACAAGAGGAAATAGAAAATGGCTGGCAAAACGTGAAAATGTAAAAAATAAACATGAAATGTTCTTTATAAGGACTCATGATAGTGTAGGTGTTATGACCATGTTCAAGCAGTATAGGAAAGTTACTCATAAAAATAGGAAACATCCCATTCAAAGTTGAGGCCCAAGGGAATTCTCGTATTTAAAGAGAACATCCAATAAACTTCGCGTTTGCAAAGCAGTTGGAACCTGTCTCCTCCCCTAGTGGGGGTGACAATTTTCTCTATACCTTGGATATGGAGACTTGTAACGTCTTTCTGGTGTACAAAAATCCAATGTTTTGCCACGTTAGTTAATCTGTCCTTTTCAATATCATATAAATGGTCATATAGACGGTCCCTGAGGCGGCGTGTTGTCCGCCCGACATACTGAATCTGGCAAATATCACAAGTAATCACATACATTATAAACTGGGTGTTGCAGTTTATGAATGAGGCGATATTAAAAACTTTGCCATTTGTACAAGATTGAACCTGCTTGCCCTTTTTTATGTGACTACAGTAATTACATCCTTTTTTGACACATTTGTAGTTACCCTTAAAATTTAACCAGTTGGCCTTCCTTTGTTCAGATACTACTAGGCTGGGTGGAAGTGAATTCCCCAGGGTGGGAGCCCTGCGGGAGACCACTTTAATCCCTTTGGACAGTATATTGTTAAATGCAGCATCGTTGTATAAGATGGGAAGGTATTTGGTGACAATTCTCCTAATTTGGTTAAATTCTGCACTGTATGGTGTAGAAAATACTGGGATGTTGATGGAAGGGGGGCTAATGTGAAGTTTATCTTGTAATAATGTATGTCTAGGGATGGTACTGGCTCTGTCAAGTGCTCTATTAACTAGAGCTGTACCATACCCCCGGTTTCTAAAACGCTGGGCCATACTGTGTGCCTCTCTGAAAACTTTCAGGGGTGCTACACAAGCGTTTGAGCCTCAAAAATTGTCCATACGGAACACCTCGTATGGTATGTTTGGGATGTGCTGAATCTGCTCTAAGAAGGGCATTCCCAGCAGTGGGCTTCCTATATAAGGTGGTATGGATGGAATTGCCTGTACCAGTGAGCTTAACGTCCAAGAATTCGATGCTGTGAGGTTGTAAGGTGCCTGTGAAGTTCAAGTTAAGATCATTGTTGTTGAAATATGAAAGCCAGGTTCCTAGATCAGCATCTGCATCTGATGTAATAAACAGGAGGTCATCAATGAAACGGCAATAAAAAACCGTATCTAGTCTGCGGGGGCTATCACTTCCAAAGATGCGAGACCTCTCCCACCAACCCATGAAGATGTTGGCGAGGGAGGGCGAAAATTTGGCACCCATAGAGGCCCCGCATCTCTGGAGATAATAGCCCCCATCAAACATGAAGAAATTGTGTGTGAGTAAATAATCTAATGCCTGTAAAATAAAATCTTGTAAAATGAGAGAAAATCTGCCTGATTCTTTGAGAGCCCAAGCAACTGCCTGTATGCCCAGATTGTGTGGGATGCTAGAATAGAGACTGGTGACATCACAACTGATCCACCTATATCTACTCTCCCATCGTAAATGGTGTAATTTACTAAGCAACTGCTTGGTATCTCTCAGGTAGCCAGGCAGGCTGGTGGCCAAGGGCTGTAACTGGGAGTCCACCCATTCGCCCAGGCGTTCGTTAAGTGAACCGATGCCTGCTACAATGGGCCGGCCTGTTAAGGGCTGAAGACCTTTGTGGACCTTGGGTAAATGGTGGAATATAGGCATGATTGGATGTTCAGGAATAAGCTTCTCTTTATCTGAGTGTGAAAAAATACCCATCGATACCGCTCTGTCTAAAAGGGCAGAAAGTTTGTGTTTGAAGGGGAGTGTGGGATTGGATGAAAGTAATTGGTAGGTCTGTGTGTCAGATAACTGACGTAAAGCTTCTTGTATGTACATGTCAGTGTCCAAGACAACCACTACCCCCCCTTTATCTGCATTCCTGATAACTATGCTGGTGTCTGCTGTTAGTGTTTTTAAGGCTAATCTCTCATTTTGTGTCAAATTATCTTTAATCGGTTTTCTATGGCAACTGTGAGCCAAGCGAGTTAATTCCCCCTCCACCAACCTCTGAAATACATCAAGATCTTTGCCCCTGGATGCCACTGGGTAAAAGTCAGATTTAGATCTGATTATTAGTTTTTTCTGTGAATCAGTGGGATCCATGGGGGATGGATCCAATTCATCTGCCAGTGTTATTAAATCTTGCAGTGCACACACTTCATTAAAAGAGATGGGTGAAGGGGGAGACTCACCTGATTCGCCAAGGTTCCCTGGAACGTCCTCTTCTCTAGAACCACCAAAGTGTTTCTTAAGTGTTAATAAGCGAGAAAACCTGTTAACGTCCAAAATAGTGTGAAATTAATCAAAATGTCTATTAGGGCTAAAGTTAAGGCCTTTTGATAGAAGGTTGATCTCCTCTTCTTTTAAAGGTCTCTTTGAGATATTAAGTACGGTGGAATTCATTTCTTCATTTTGCCTCTCAAGCTGTAATGTGAGTTGTTTGGAGTTCTTGTGTCTCCTGCCGCCCCTTCTTGTTTTTTTATGGACGACTTCTTCCTCTTGGTGTAACCCGACCTGCGAGGGTTTCCAGCGTTGGTGTGGTTGTTGCTTCTGTTTATTTCCACAGAACCTGTTGACCTGTCCAGAGAAGAGTCTGACATAGTGCGTGCCAGGGAATTGTCGGCTAGGTCGCTCTCTTGGTCAGAGAAGCTGACCTGTTTGCCGCGGTTTCTCCGTGACCGATTGTGGGAAAACACCGGTCTTTTCCAAGTGTAAACTTTATTGTTCTCATAATCATTTTTATCCCGGGCCATTTTGCCTCTCTTGCTGGCGATCACTGATTTTTCCATTTTGTCTAATTTGTTACTCAAGCGGCTGTCCAGGTCTGTAAAAGCTGCCAGGTTTTGTGAAGAGGCAAGTTCAGACTGGATAAAAGACATGTCAGATTGTAGTACCTCTATCTCTTTGGTTTTAGAGGCAATGAGAATATTTATTAGTTTGAATGAACAGGTGTCCAAGGTGTCAGTCCATTCTTTTTTTTTTTTGATACTTATCACCTTTTATATATACACGTTATAGAAGCATATTCATTATCATATACACGTTTATTGATAGGACTCACCATATATATATACACACATATATATATTTTTTGCCTACACATGTACATATACACATCTTTTTTCACATTCTTTGTCATCTATTTACATGTCACGGTTTTGAAAACATTTCTCAATCAGTCAACACACCAAATAGCCAGCAGATGCCGAGACCTCATTAAATCGGCTTCCAGCTGAGACTCAATGACCATCTAATTGGGCAATCATGTGATACCCCATTGAGCTATATAAGAGTTTGTCTTTTTAATATTTGTTAGCTATGAGTAAGCACTCAGTCCTGAGTGCGAAACGCGTCAGCTTACCTGTACTTTCTGCATGACAGTCTTGTTATTTTGATGATCCCATTTTTTCAATAAAGTGAAGTTTTTTGACTACATCCGGTGTGCGGCATCCAAATCTTCTCCTCCATTCAAGCCTGCTTTACCATTAGCGGTAAACCCGAGCCACACTCGGGATTGCATTGCAGGATCCTGGTGCAGGTTACTTACCTTGTCCCCAGGATCCTGCGATGTCCCCCCGCTGTGTCTACGGGCTCTGTCCTCCGCCCGAAGGCTCCCTGTGCCGGGCTCCGTTCCCTGTGAGTGTTGCGACACACGGGGGCGGAGCCCGGCGGCAAATTCAAAAAAGTGAAAAATCATAACACATACAGTACACTGTAATCTTACAGATTACATTACTGTATGAAATTATTTCACATCCCTTTTGTCCCTAGTGCTTTGTCCAGAGCTCTGCATGCAGTTATATATGATTTATACTGTTCTTTCTGCCTGGAAACTGGAGATTGTCCATAGCAACCAAAAAGCATCCCTTTATGTCAAAAGTGGCTTTAGACCAGCTAGAAAACAGCGATAGTAAATTAGAACACTTGCAGAATTGAGCAATAGTGAATCGTGGTAAAATTAATTTTATTATTATTATAATTTTTAATAATTTATTTATTATATTATGATTTTGTGTTTCAAACTTCATCATACCCGGGATGTTTACTAGACTCTTGTTTGGACAGATTTAAGTGTGTTATTGCTAAGAATTACAGGCCTACAATATAAAACGCCAAATTTCTATGCAAAATAACTGTACCGCTTTGAGATGCAAACATTTGACATAATCATCCCGCCAGGGAGGCTACTGCATAGAATGTATTAAGATAAAAAACCTTCTGACTTTACAACCACTTTAATGTTAGCGTAATTCAGCACATTGGTAAATAATAAGGTAAATATCAATATCACAAGCTTATCATGAATTTAAGCTTACATAAGGCAGAAGACTTCCCTTATGGAAGTGTTGGATGTGTGACCAATCTTCATGCACCAGTGCTGTCACATGGGAGGAAGGGACGAAAACCACATGCTCTCCCTGAAGTATTGGGAATGTCACTTTACTTTCTCCAGTAAAAGAGTGGTGGGGGAGAGAATATGGAATGTGAGCAGAAGCATTCTTATTATTCCAGGTTTGTAAAATGTCTCACCTTTGCATGTTCTTGCAGATGCTGCAGATACACACCAATTGCCAGTCTGACAATATTCCCTTCACCGAAATCATCTTCACAGGGAATGTAGAAGATATACATTTATGTATTTGTCAACAAGACAGACGTACACTTGTGTGGCACACCAAGATAACAAAAGGTCTGTATGTTCTGGTTTGCACAGAAAACATATTTTAGAAGCATTTAATATATAAAATATTTGTTCTGCAAAAGGACCCTATAGACTGGTATAAGGACTTTGACGGTACCACTTCGTTTTTTTGTACTTATCAAAAATTCATTATACACATGTGTAGCAAGGTTCCGGACCTCCAAAGACCTAATTGTGACCTCCAGAGTCAGGGAGAGCTGACATCCTTCTTTGTAGCGTGGGTTACTAGCATAGTGGGTATAATGCAAGATAGAATGATTGGGCGCCAGACACTTTTTGAATGCAAAGATATTTATTGTTTCTTGAACAAGAACTGTGGGAGAGAGGATTAGGGCCAGGGCACCCTTAAGTAGATGCAATGACAATTGGCAGACTCCGAGACTTCCATGGGTAGACAGCTATACAGTGGAAGGCCTCCAGCCGGCTAACACTTCTGTATAGGTAGGACCACTGTCTCCTATGGCAACAAATCTTGTAACAGTCACTAACGGTAGTTGTATTTAACTATAGGCAACACAAATAGTTCTCCTCGCACTCTACAGTCTCTCACTGTAGATCTTCACTCACCGAGCTCCCAGTCTCTCACTAGACTCTCAGACCCAATCGCCACTGGATGCCCTGAGCTCTTCTACTTTCATAACTTGGTATCTTCCTTAAGCGTCACCCCTGCTTCCCTGATGGGTCCCTTGCTTGGCACTCACAGATACTCCTCAAGCATCACCCCCGCTGCCCCGTTAGGTCCCTGGCTTGGCACTCACTGATGCTCCTCAAGCGTCATCTCTACTGTCCCACTGGGTCCCTGACTTGGCACTTGCAGTCCCAACCCTGCACTGCTTCTCCTGCTTCTGGATAGGCCCTCAGGCAGCCTAGCAGCCAGATGTCCCCGGGATAGGACTCAGGCTTACAGCCTAGCAGCCCGGGGCAGCATAACACACGTCCACCCAGACAGCCGCCCAGGTAGCACAGAACCCCGATCACCTGACTTCACCCAAATAAATAGGCTCTCCCAGCAGGCCAAGGGACTAAAGAAACACCTGCCAATTGGCTGAGACACCCCATCCATCCATAGTCTGATCTTGCTACACCCTTGTCAATCTAATGCCACCAGCAAGCGCCACCTAGTGACAGAAGAGAAAAATTGCAGCAATCCAGAGTTAGAGAGGAATCAGTGGATCTTCTAACAATCAGCCAAGATGATTAATACCTGACAAACAAAATTTATTAGCAACCCTGCCTAAATGCCTAAACACCAGGGTGCTACACACGATTTGAAATAATTGAAACACATAATTGAGATATGACATAACACATAATTCCATGTACAAAGTTATGGTTATACTACACAGTATGAGACTGAATAGTCAATCCTATAAAGATCAGGTGATGAATGGCTTGCTGCGACTTCCGAAGCAGTTGCGTTTCACGGGTCATATATATATATATATATATATATATATATATATATATATATATATATATATATATATCCTCAAATATAGGCACTCCACATACCTCAGTATATCTAAACATCAGCAAAACAATAACAAACATTATTTATTCTATGACCAGCTGTTGCCAACTCCCTTTGTTCTTGGTTGAAGGGGTAATTCAAAAAGGGCCTCATCCATAGGTCATCGAGGCTTAAATCGCCAATATGCGTGTTGCGTTTGGTTATCTACAACAACACATTTTTGTGTAGTAATACTAATAGGTTATCTGGTAAAAAATTATAGGTGTGGAATGGGAGGGGACAAAAGGGTAAAAGAAAAAAAAAAGGGAAAATAAAATAGGATTCCAATTGTCATGTATAATAAAGAGCCCTGTATTTTCTCAACTGTGCCCTTACTCTCCATCATGAGAAAAAATGTTCCATGCGGGCTATCCAAAGTTTATACTAGTATAGTATCTATCAACGAATACATTTAAACAAAAAACTGTCCTGGTAGTTAGCATATAGCCCCCAATCATTTGTGATCCACCAAGAGCCTGTGTATTGTTGTGAGTGTGGTATGGAATTTTAATGATAATAAATATGGGGAATTTTAATTGAATATAATTTTAGTGTTTTGGCGAATGGTAAATTATAAATAAAAAGGTAGTGTCTGAATATAAGTCCAGTGGAGTTACAGTGCCTCCAGCCAGTTACGGCAATTGATTAAAAAAAATGTGAACTTTGTTCAGACAATCAGTAACATACCACAATAATTTCCTGAGTTTGGTAATCTATGGGGAATTCTTACCAACGTATAAATATCTCCCAATTAACCACTTAACAACCGGCCCATAGCCAAATGACGGCTACAGGGCGGTTGTTTAACTCTGGGAGGACGTCCAGGGACGTCCTCCCAGAATTCTGCTCTCGCGCGCCCCCTAGGGCGCGCACTCGAGAGCATCCGTGATCGCCGGGTCCACAGGACCCGGCGCATCACAGATCCCGGTAAATGGCCGCTGATCGCGGCCGTTTACCATGTGATCGCTCCGTCAAATGACGGAGCGATCACATGTAAACAAACCAGCGTCATCTGATGACGCCGGTTCCTCTCCTCCCCCTCTCCTCCCCTCCTGTGTACCAATCGGTACACAGTGACCGAAGAGGCGGATGGATGGATGGCTGCAGCGTTGTGGGCTGCATCTGTAGTGCCCACAGCGCTGCACAGAGACATCCAGCCATCCATCCATCCATGCTCAGCCATCCCTACTACTCTGCATGCCCTGCAATGCTGTGCAATACTCTGCAATTCCCTCTGCAATACCCCGCAATACTCTGCCATACCCTGGAATACCCCGCAATACTCTGCCATACCCTGGAATACCCCACAATACTCTGCCATACCCCGCAATACTCTGCCATACCCTGCAATACCCCGCAATACTCTGCCATACCCTGCAATACCCCGCAATACTCTGCCATACCCTGCAATACCCCGCAATACTCTGCCATACCCCGCAATACTCTGCCATACCCCGCAATACCTCGCAATACTCTGCCATACCCTGCAATACCCCAAAATACTCTGCCATACCCCGCAATACTCTGCCATACCCTGGAATACCCCGCAATACTCTGCCATACCCCGCAATACTCTGCCATACCCCGCAATACTCTGCCATACCCTGCAATACCCCGCAATACTCTGCCATACCCCGCAATACTCTGCCATACCCCGCAATACCTCGCAATACTCTGCCATACCCTGCAATACCCCAAAATACTCTGCCATACCCCGCAATACTCTGCCATACCCTGGAATACCCCACAATACTCTGCCATACCCTGGAATACCCCACAATACTCTGCCATACCCTGGAATACCCCACAATACTCTGCCATACCCTGGAATACCCCACAATACTCTGCCATACCCTGCAATACCCCGCAATACTCTGCCATACCCTGCAATACCCCGAAATACTCTGCCATACCCTGCAATACCCTGAAATACCCCGCAATACTCTGCCATACCCCGCAATACTCTGCCATACCCCGCAATACTCTGCCATACCCCGCAATACTCTGCCATACCCCGCAATACTTTGCCATACCCTGCGATACTCTGCCATACCCCGCAATACTCTGCCATACCCTGCAATACCCCGCAATACTCTGCCATACCCTGCAATACCCCGCAATACTCTGCCATACCCTGGAATACCCCGCAATACTCTGCCATACCCTGCAATACCCTGAAATATCCCGCAATACCCAGCCATACTCTGCAATACTCAGTGATACCCAGCCATACTCTGCCATACCCAGCCATGCTCTGCAATACCCCACAAAAATCTGCAATACTCTGCCATAACCCGCAATACTCTGCCATACCCAGCCATACTCTGCCATATCCAGCCATACTCTGCAATACTCGGTGATACCCAGCCATACTCTGCAATACCCAGCCATACTCTGCAATACTCGGTGATACCCAGCCATACTCTGCAATACTCGGTGATACCCAGCCATACTCTGCCATACCCAGTCATACTCGGCGATACTCTGCAATACCCAGCCATGCTCAGCCGTACCCAGCCTCTGTATGTGGCCAGGCTGTGGAAGTCTCACACATGTGGTATCGCCGTACTCAGGAATAGTAGGAGAATCTATTTAGGGGGGTCATTTTTGGTATATACATGCTATGTGTTAGAAATATTGTATAAATGGACAACTTTGTGTTAAAAAAAAAAAAAAGCGTTTTAACCACTTCCCGCCTTCCGTCATACGACATCCTTGACTTTGTGCGGGGATATCTGAATGATGGGTGCAGCTACAGGCATCATTCAGATATCATCTTTTTCAGCCGGCGATTCCCTACACCATAAGAATGATCGTAGCGGCTGTTACACTGCTTGATCGTTCTTACGGGAGGCGAGAGGGGACGCCCGCCCTCCGGTGCTTCTACCGACTCACCGCTATGATCGAAGCCAGGATCTTTTTTTTTTTTTTTTTTTTTTTTATTTCAGGAACAGCCTAGAGGTGAGATGTGGGGTCTTATTGACCCCATATCTCACTGTAAAGAGGACCTGTCATGCCATATTCCTATTACAAGGGATGTTTACATTCCTTGTAATAGGAATAAAAGTGATCAAAAATTTTTTTTTTTTTGGAAAAAAGTGTCAAACTAAAATAAATAAAGTAAAATGAACAATAAAAAAAAATAAAATTTTTTTAAAGCGCCCCTGTCCGTGTGCTCGCATGCAGAAGCGAACGCATACGTAAGTCCCGCCCACATATGAAAACGGTGTTCAAACCACACATGTGAGGTATCGCTGCGATCGGTAGAGCGAGAGCAATAATTTTGGCCCTAGACCTCCTCTGTAACTCAAAATTTGTAACCAGTAAAAAATTTTAAAGCGTCGCCTATGGGGATTTTTAAGTGGTGAAGTTTGGCGCCATTCCACAAGCGTGTGCAATTTTGAAAGGTGACATGTTAGGTATCTATTAACTCGGCGTAACTTCATCTTTCATATTATGCAAAAACATTGGGCTAACCTTACTGTTTTGTTTTTTTTTAAAGCAAAAAACAGTTTTTTTTCCAAAAAAAACGCGTTCCAAAAATTGCTGCGCAAATATCGTGCGAGATAAAAAGTTGCAATGACCGCTATTGTATTCTCTAGGGTCTTTGCTAAAAAAACATATATAATGTTTTGGGGTTCTATGTAATTTTCTAGCAAATAAATGATGATTTTTACATGTAGGAGAGAAATGTCAGAATTGGCCTGGGTGCTCCAGAACGCCTGAAGGTGCTCCCCTGCATGTTGGGCCTCTGTATGTGGCCACGCTGTGTAAAAGTCTCACACATGTGGTATCGCCATACTCGGGAGTAATAGCAGAATGTGTTTTGGGGTGTAATTTGTGGTATGCATATGCTGTGTGTGAGAAATAACCTGCTAATATGACAATTTTGTGAAAAAAAAAAAAAGAAAAAAAAAAACTTGATTTTGCAAAGAATTGTGGGAAAAAATGACAACTTCAAAAAACTCATCATGCATCTTTCTAAATACCTTGAAATGTCTTCTTTCCAAAAAGGGGTAATTTGGGGGGTATTTGTACTTTTCTGGCATGTTAGGGTCTCAAGAAATGAGATAGGCCGTCAGTACTTCAGGTGTGATCAATTTTCAGATATTGGTACCATAGCTTGTGGACGCTATAACTTTCACAAAGACCAAATAATATACACTAATTTGGGTTATTTTTACCAAAGATATGTAGCGGTATAAATTTTGGCCAAAATATATGAAGAAAAATTACTAATTTTTAAAATTTTATAACAGAAATGAAGAAAAATTTATTTTTTTACAGATTTTTCGGTCTTTTTTCTTTTATAGCGCAAAAAATAAAGAACCCAGCGGTGATTAAATACCACCAAAAGAAAGCTCTATTTGTGTGAAAAAAAGGACAAAAAATTCATATAGATACAGTGTTGCATGACTGAGTAATTGTCATTCAAAATGTGAGAGCACCAAAAGCTGAAAATTGGTCTGGTTATTAAGGGGGTTTAAGTGCCCAGTGGTCAAGTAGTTAAATAAGTAAATACATTTTATTAATTTACAAGTGTAGCACTGACCCCCGAAGGAGCTGCTGATATTTGATTGGGCCTGTACTCTGCTATCTTTACCCCCTATAAATTTTCTCAACCCGCTTGACACAGCTGTGGTGTAGTGTTGGTGTGAAGCTTAACACTTAACCTCCCTGGCGGTATGATTATTTCAGATTTTAGGTGCTGAAAGCAGTACAATTATTTTGCATGGAAATTTGGCGTTTTATATTGTAGGCCTGTAATTCTTAGGTTGAATTCCCTTAAATCTGTCCAAACCAGAGTCTAGTAGACATCCCGGGTATGATAAAGTTTGAAAAACAAAATCATAAATTATAATATAATAAATAACTATAAATAATTATACCAAATAATAATATAATAATAATAAAAAATATTCAATAATGTAATCAAATCAAAAACACTGAAATTTGCTCAGTTGCAGAATTGTCCCTGTCATCACTTTTCAGTGTTTGATGACGGATCTCCCCACAAATCACTATCGCTCAATTCTGCAAGTGATTCTAATTTATTATCGCTGTTTTCTAGCTGGTCTAAAATCACTTTTGATGTAAAGGGATGGTTTTGGTTGCTATGGACAATCTCCAGTTTCCAGGCAGAAAGAGCAGTTTTTTATAATATAAAACTGCATGCAGGGCACTGGATGAAAGGGTTAAGGGTCAGGTGCGCCCCTCCTTCGCTCGAGCTGGACTATGTTGGACACCAGGAGATTTCCTTGATCGATCGGGTAATCAAGAAACCATACACAAGGATGGATTAATCAAGAATACGCTGTATTACAGGAAGTTCACATGTTATATTGGGTAACAACATTATACATCAGTAGGGGCAGACTAAGGGGCAGTCCCCTAGTCTAACCAATCACAAGAGTACAATTATCACAGGTTACATGTTATATGACATATATATATTTGCATAGTATTCTGCCCAGAGATATACTAAAAAGTCCCTTATCTAAATATCTAATATCTAAAGTCCCTTATTGAAATATACTTTTAACTTTAACTAAACTTATCAGAATATAAGGCCGAGGTGTGAGGTACGCGATGTCCCTTGACAATGTTCCAAGATAAGTCTCTCACTTATGACCACAAGCGGCTTCCTGCTAGCTCTAGCTGGAACATTCTTTAGCAAGAAATACATGTTTTCTGCAAATAAGCCTTGCATATGCGTTTCAAGCTAAAACATAATAAGAGTTCAACTTATGGCAACACTCTAACATTTCAATCATATGAGCATGAGGGAAACCATTTTCCTTACAATCCCTCCTTTGATCATGGGGAACGCAGTTCCCCCTTGATCACTCATGCTCAGAGTACCATCTTTGTTCTGAGTAGAACATAGCCATGGTGGTTTCAGGTTCGGGCTGGGGTTTTAAATTATCCACCAAATCAGGCACTCTGCCAGTCAGATAAAAGACAAATTTGACAGTAGCATAGGCAGCTATTCCCAGTAGAACAATCATTATGAGTATCATGCCCGCTTTCTTAAAGAAATTCATTATACTTTCCCAGAAGGATCCAAACCAACCTCCTACTCCTGCAAAAGGATTCCAGGAATCTCCTAGCCTCCTCATCTGCTCTTGTAGTTTTGATCTCTCTTCCTGGTGTCCCTTGATGATCTCATAATAATCTGGAACTTTTAAGTCCTCAGAGGGTTTAGTTAAATTATTCATGTAAGTACAACACAAGCTTTTATCCCCTGTAACATCACATAGTCCAGTTAATACCATCATCATCCTTTCCTGCCTTTGTTTAATGATTTCCTACTCAAAAAGTATTTTCCTAAGTTCTTCATTCATGAGTCCTATATCTAAGGCTATCTTATTCATCCATGAATTAACTAGTTGGCCGAATTCATCTACCTTAGTCAGAGCATTGTACATTCCCAGTACTCCCACTGATGCAAACGCTTTGTCCCACCAGGTTGTGATCTCCTTCTTGTGTCTCCCAAATTCTAAATGTCCATGTGCTGGTATCATCTCCACTGGGGATTTACCATCAGTTGTTCCCATGAAAGGGATCATTTCTACAAGTGTACACCACCCAGATGTTTTCCTGTCCATGGGGTAGGGGATGGTAGTGTGACACCATAATCCACAGCAAATCATCCATCCGTGGGGCATATGTGGAGCTGGGACTTCCCCTGGTGAATCAAGGTTAAACCTGAGTCCTACCAAACACAACCAATCTCCCAATGAGGGGGCCTCATCCTCCCTTTCCTCCATCCAGGAACTATTCATATGTGTACTGGCAAGCCATTCCCTGGTCTCACTATTGTTCCCCTGTGCACAATTTGAAATGTCGTAGGTGGACATGTTTCCTATTCTCTCATTAGGGTCAGAGATGTTGTATGTTACCAAGCCTCTGATTTCTAAAGTGCCATTGAGAGCATATGGGAGATCTACCAGGGTAAAGTTTACTATGGAGTCTCTGCAGAATCTACCATTATACATGTCTCTCCCTGCTCCGTTCAGAAAACAAAATTGGGGTGTTCTTGTGTAACCTGTAAATAGCAGGGGCTTGTTAGTTATGGTTATGCTTTCTGGTGGGATTGGTTGGGTCACATTTAACATCTGTTCTAGGGTAACTGGCCTTCCAACCATTGGGACTGAGTGTCGGCCTGTGCCCATGTGGGAACAAACCCAGCATTCAGAGTAGTTCTGTTTCCTTGCGAAAGCATGCATCATAATAAAGTGATGTGGGATAGAGTCTGGGACTGAATAAGTTTCAGGGTCTAACTGGGCCCCGTTGTTATTACTTTTAAGGTCTGGCTTTAGGAGTTCGCTCCTTTGTTTAAATTGTGGCCAGAACTTCTTTGGGGCAGGTTTTAAGTCAGTTTCATCTAGCGGTTTAAAGGGAACGTTGTTCAATCTTCTATTCTGTATTACCTGGTTAATTCCCTTCTCTCCCAATTTGGCTTTTTTAAACTTACTTACAATATTTTGAGTAGGCCTGTGATTAGGATTCATACACCAAGTCTTATTTTGTCCTTTAAAAGTAGCAATCAAAATGATGGCTGCAATATGACAATTACCATCTTTTCTTTGAATGTGGTACCCCGTAGCTGCCTGTGCTTGGGCTTTGGACATCTGTCCTGCCACTTGTGTACAGTAAGGATAAATATGACCTGTGTCCATAAATATGAGTGCTCGTTTCTGGATGCGTACGCTCTTGTTACCTGTGTGGTCCACTTCGGTGGTTTGGAATCCACAATTTGAAGCCATCCAAAAGCCAAATACAGTTAACAGTATTACCATGCATATTATAAGGAAAGAAAAGGTGGCAATAAGTTGGGAGTTACACCTCCAATTATGGGGTTCCTTGGGAGGGAACAAGGGTGGGGCTGGGATTTTTTTTTTTTTTAATTAAAGTCCTTTTTATTTGAAATATATACTTGTCCAACAAGCAAGTAATGTTTACATCGCATATAAAAACTTCACATAAGAAAAACCAACATACAAAAAAATATCCCCAAACATTTTACCCTTTATCTCCCCTCCATACCTCCCCTCCCACCACCACACCATTCATTCCGCCCTCCCCCCCTCCCCAACCCCCATCCCATATTTGCTCCTCCCATTCTACCTAATACTCTTGTACCTATTCAGACCATTCAAACTCCAGCCATAACTTTCATATATTCCTATATTTCTTCAGACTGCCTCTTTTCCTATACCAGAGTTCCTCCTTCATAATCATATCTTTAACCTCTTTCATCCATTCTGCCACTATTGGGGGATCTTTTGCCTGCCACTTCCGTGCTATTACCTTCCTTCCCTGAAACAGGCATCTTATTATTGCGGTCTGGGTGTCCTTCAGCATACCGTTTTTCTCCATCAAACTCAAAAGACAGGTTCTAGCCTCCATGTCTAGCGATGTCTCAAATACTGCTTTAATTTTCACCACTATTCCTTCCCAATACCTGTATAAATTGGGACATCGCCAGAACATGTGTATCAAATCATCTCTCCTGTCCCCACAACGTTGACATTTTGCATCCTGCCTCCTTCCGAACCTGAATTATTTTTCTGGTGTATAATATAGCCTATATATCAAGTACAAGTGAGATACCCCTTGTGACGGTGACAGAGAGATCCTGGGCCCTAGTGCCAGAACGTACTTCCACTGTTCCTCCGTTATTGTACCAACCTCTTCCTCCCATTTAGTTCTGTTTTTAGACTCCACTACCCCCTCCTGCCCCGCCATATTTATACTCCTATACATCTCAGAAATCAACCCTCTAGAAAATCTGGTGTTTACCAATTTCCTTAGCAAAGGCATTTCATTCCATCCCCTTTCCTCTGAATTGTACCTCTAGGGCGTGTCTCACTTGCAAATAACTAAAAAATAATCTATTGGGGACTGCAAACTCCTCTCTTATCTCTTGAAATGATTTCAGCCTCCCTGCCCTATACAGCTGCGCCAAGCAGTGGATACCTCTCCTGTCCCATTCCTCTATTTTCCCCGTTACATTCGGCTCTTTTAAATTTTTGTTATTCCATATTGAAGAAAACTCAGAGAACCCCGTCTACCAGAGTACGGCCTTAACAGTCTTCCAACTTCTAATCATTAACTGAGTTGTGGGACAGCTATACCCAAAAGATTCTGCCTCCACTGCTTCCACTACTGTATCATGACTGATGTTATTCATCCATATACTACTTCCTCCCACCCTTTCTTCAGGCAGGTTACTGCCTCTCATAAACTGCATTTGGGCTGCCAGAAAATAGCCCCAGGGGTCCGGTAGAGCCAGGCCTCCCGCCTCCCTTGGCCGCCGTAACACCTGCAAACCAATCCTTGCCACCCCGTTTTTCCAGATTAGTTCTCTGAACAAACTGTCCAGTTTTTTGAACCAGTGTTTTGGGATCCAGACGGGGGAGTTGTGTATTACAAATAAGATTTGCGGCATCCATATCATCCTAATAAGATTACATCTACCGGCGACCGAGAGAGGTAGGCTACCCCACACCCGACTCTTCTGCTTTAGCTTCACCATTAGTGGTACTACATTACCCTTTATGTACTGCCGCGGGTCTTTTGTTATATTTACCCCTAAATATCTCATTTGGTTTACAACTCTTATTAAATTTACCTGTCTCGGAAGAGGTTCTACAAAGGGGTCTATTGGCAAGAGTGACGATTTTTCCCAGTTAATTGTTAGGCCAGAAAAATGACCAAATTCTTTAATCATTTCCATAGCTGCTAACAATGAGGTCTGTGTGTCTTCCAAAAATAACAGGATATCGTCCGCATACATTGCGACTTTCTCCTCCTCTCCCCCTCTTTTAAAACCCTGAAATTCTTGCGACGTTCTTAGAGCAACTGCCAATGGCTCCAGTGCGAGGGCAAAGAGCAGGGGTGATAATGGACACCCCTGTCTCGTCCCCCTCCCGAACTGGAACCATTCAGAGCACTCCCCATTGACCCTGACTTTGGCTCTTGGTTTCTCATATAAGAGTCTCAGCCATTTCACAAAATTAGGGCCAAATTTAAACTCTGCCAGTACTTTCCACAAATAATGCCATTCGAGGCTATCGAAAGCCTTGACCGCATCTAGTGATAAAATAGCTCTATTCTCCCCCTTCTCTGAAGGGAATTGTACATTTCCATATACTTGCCTGATGTTCATGCTCACCGATCTATCCGGTATAAAACCGGTTTGGTCTGGGTGTATTACTTGCTATTTGCTAGGGCTTTTGCCAGAATCTTAACATCTGTGCACAAGAGTGAGATCGGTCTGTATGAGGCTACCTCCAACTGATTTTTCCCTTCTTTTAACAAAATTATAATAGTGGCTTCTGTCATGGACATGGGCAATCTTCCTTCCACCACAGCCCCATTCAATACTTCCAGTAATTTTGGGAGCAAAACATCCCCATATCTCCTATAAATTTCTATAGGCAGACCGTCGGGTCCTGGTGCTTTCTGATTCGCCATATCCATTAATACTCTTTGCAACTCTGCCAATGTTAACGGGGTTTCCAAGGCTCCCCTATCTTAACTAGATAAAGGGACTATTTTCAGTTTTTCAAAAAACTCCCACATTTCTCCCTCTACATCTATTTGTGGGGCATTGTACAAGCCTTCATAGTAATCCTTAAAAACCTCTACTATACCGGGGGTAGTTCTTATAATTCTCCCTTCCCTATCCCATATTGCTGATATAGTGGATGAGGGACCATTTGCTCTAGCTATCAATGCCAAGGTTCTCCCCACTAATTCCCCTTCGCCAAAAAGATTCTGCTTCTGAAACATTCTCCTTTTTTCCTCTTTCTTCAGAACTAGTTTCCTATATTCCTCCTGACTCTCTACCCAGACATCATATCTAGCTAAAGTTGGTTCCTCCACATATCTCCCTTCAGCCCCCCTCACCCTTTCCTTTACTTTATATTCCTTGGCCTGTGATTTCTTCTTGGCATAGGAGATTTTTTGTATAAAGACCCCCCAAAGAAAGGCCTTCAGGGAGTCTGAAGTTATACCCAACGGGGCGGTTCCTAAATTCAAATTTATAAATTTTTTCAAGTTACCTACAATCCCCCCATCATCCTCAATTACTTCGAGCCAAAAGGGGTTCAATTTCCAATCCCCCCCACCAAGCCTCAGCCCAGTTCTAACTGAAAAAAACTACTGGTGAGT
Source organism: Aquarana catesbeiana (assembly GCA_037953035.1). NCBI lineage: Eukaryota > Metazoa > Chordata > Amphibia > Anura > Ranidae > Aquarana > Aquarana catesbeiana. The sequence goes on from JBBHAA010000686.1 coordinate 94,100, forward strand.
GGTCTGAAAGCCCCCTTGGCTCGTAGTCTTCCGCTGCCACTATCTTTAGGGCTTCCTCATTGCAAAGCACTAAATCGATTCTGGATAAAGTGGCATGCATCCTAGAGTGACACGAGTACTGCTTCACACCCGGGTGCCACTTCCTCCAGATATCCACCAACCCTACCTCTTCACAGAATTGGAGAAGCGGACCCCTGGGTACCCCTCCAGAAATCACCCTTGCTGGGAACCTGTCTATGCTATTGTCCATAGCCATATTAAAGTCCCCCGTCACTATAACCGGCACCCCAGGTTTATCCGCTATAAAGCTTATAAATTCACTGAGTATCTCTGTGTTAAATGGTGGAGGTATATATACACTTGCAAGTATGCAATCCCGACCCTCAATACTACAAAAAAGAAAAACATACCGTCCATTCTTATCCAGTTTACTCTGTCTGCAGGAGAAAACCAGCCCAGAGCTTATCAATACACTCACACCCCTCGAATACGAGGTGTGGGTTGAATGATACTGCTCCTGATAATTCCTATTTCTCAAGATGCTAACTGTACCTTTATCCAGGTGAGTCTCCTGAAGACAGAGTATCTTGACATCCCCTGTCCTGGCCATGGAGAAAATTGCCTGTTTTTTACACACCTCCCTTACCCCCCGCACATTTCATGAACATATCTTAATGCACCTAAATATCCCTGGGGTTTTCTTCCTACCAACTTTGGTGCCTAACATTCACTTGTTCCTGTATCTTAACTCCACTCAAAATAATTCTCGGTTCCAAAACCATTGTGTCTAATATTTGAAATTTTAGTGATTTTACTTTTTGTGTGCATTCAATACTTCTTACTTCATTCCACTCCACACCCTTACCACCCTCCTCCCCCCTTACAACCTTATACATACCCCATCCCCCTCCCCCCCCTCCCTCCCCCCTCCCCCCCATCCCAACCCTTCCTCCCCCCTTCCCCCTCTCCCTCTTGCCCAACCTTGGGCCCATACCAAGGGGTCACTAAAGTGACCGTGTTAACCCCCTAAATGTGAGTTTTCCTCTTTTTCCCCTTATGTTGCTACCCGAACCTTATTAGAGGGGTATTACCCCAACATAACCAGTGTACAAAGGATTAGTATCTACTACCCCCCTATACCCACACCTCCGTAAATGCATCAGTGAAAAAGAAAAAAAAAGAAAAAAGAAAAAAATCCGTCAGTCCACTGAACAAGGACCCCAGAGTCTAATTTTGTCCTTCCTTTTTTTTTTCCCTTCTTTTCCTTTATGGCCCTTCACCATGCTGTAACCTTCCTTCATTCTTCTCCAACCATAAAAAAACTTCTGTAGGAGCATTAAAGAACTTCACCCCCCCATTTGCTGTTAACTGTAGGCGGGCTAGGTATAATAGCACCAATTTTATGCTGCTGCAATCTCCGTTTACACTCTATAAATTTTGCCCTCTGTCTCTGCAGCTCAGGAGAGAAGTCTGGGTATAGGGATATTCTTGCACCATTATACTGTATGTTTTTCATCTCTCTTGCTTTCTGGAGAATGGTGACTTTATCTCTGAAGAACAGGAATTTAACAATGAGAGGCCTTGGCTGACCCCCTGAAGATGGAACCCTAGAAGCAACTCTGTGTGCACGTTCAATTGCAAAAAATTTAGAAAAAGTGTCTTTACCAAACATATCCCTGAACCATCCCTCCATATATTCTGCAGGGTTATTACCCTCACTTCTTTCGGGGAGACCCAGAACCCTCACATTCTTCCTGCGTGCCCTGTTCTCATATTCATCCATTTTCCGTAAACACATATCCAATTGCTCCTTCATCATTTTAACTTCATGTCTCATTGGGTTCACATCATCCTCCACCTGACTGAGCCTCCCCTCGAGAGCGGTAGTCCGAGCACATACCTCCTGCATATCCTGTTTTAGGATAAATAAATCATCTCTAATGCCTCTAAACTGATACGATAAAGAGGTTTTACAATTATTAATTGCTAAGAGAATGTCCTTTAAAGATGGTTCCTGCTCTAGTGTCCCTTTACCCTCTGTTGTTTCATTACTCAATCCACTCTCCCTTTCCAGGTATGTTTGCGATGCAGATTTCGTAACTATGGGTACACATACTTCTGCTGAGCCTTGACTTTTCCTTCCCCCAGGGTGGTTGGTCTGTGCCCCCTGATGTTGCGCACTCCCCGCCTGACTACCTTTCTTGGGTGTGTGATTTGGGGAATGGGCAAAACGCTCCAGCTTCGCAGCCACGCCCTGACCTGCTTTATCCTTAGGACCGCGCGGGTTATGCGCCCCGTCTCCTTCCTGTACTGCAGCCTCCTCTGTCCCTTTCTTCCTGGTCATCTTGACTCCAATCACCCCTTGGTTCTTCAGGAATAAAGTATCTACACAGTCTCTGGCATACACTTCCTCCCCCTCACCAAGGAGTGTGCTATTAACCCCAGGAGAGAGCCGCCACTGACCATGCAGATGGAGCACTAAACCAGTGCAATCACCCTCCTTCTCTCAACAGCCACTCCAAACTTCAGCGTCCTCCTCCCCACACTCCACAGCAGGATCGCACCAGGGGACACACCAGGGGGGCAGGTTCCGGGATCCCATCCAAGGAGACCACAGGCTGGCTCGCCTACAGCATACCTGAGCGATCTCTCCGCCCAGCCATCCGATCAGCTGCTCTGCCCGTCAGCGTCCTCTTCCCCGCACTCGATTAGCGCGACCGCGCTGGTGAGCGTTCTGTGGGATGCAGGCTCCTATCTCCAGGGAAGCATAGACCGACACACCAGCAGGGTCTATGCAATCAACCAGCTGATTGGCCTCCCAGCGTCCACAATGTCAGGCCGGCACAGGCATGGGAAAAGCCACTACAGCGTCGGAGCCACAAGCAGGGCATTGGGAGGAGCAGCAAGGTCCGGTCCCACAACGTCCTCCCCCTCACCTCAACCTCCGGTCATGCCCATCCCCCAGCAAAACGGGGCTGGGATTAGTTGAATGTCATTAGGTCCAAGTCTTTGGACCCCTTGGATACCTTCGGGGGGGATATAGGGGGTATGGGGGTGTTGGACTGTTCTTGGCAGTCTGGGGGGCTTGGGGAATGGTCTGTCTCTTCTGAGGGGCGTGAGCTCATTCCTTTCGATCTGTTAACTTGGTTCTACTTCAGGGGGCAGCTCTGGCTGAGTGCTTTCTTGATCCTGGAGGCATGTATCCATTGTGGATCTTGGTCTGTAAGAACAGCAGTTCTGGCAGCTTTCAACACTTCAAATGGTCCTTGGTAGATGGGGCCCGGCTGTTTCCTTGCAGTGAGTTGCTTTATCAGCACCTTATTACCCGGGATGAAGGGGTGCGTTGGTTCTGTGGAAAGAGGAGGAAAAATGACAGCAACCTTGTCGTAAGTTTCAGTCAAGCTACTTACCAGATGTTTCACGTGCTCTTCCTGTAAGGAATACAAGTTAATTTCCTCTCCTTCCTGTGGCTTTTTCTGGGCTGGTTTCCCCATAAGTATTTCATATGGGGATAACCCTGTCCTGCTATGGACGGTCATTCTGATTTGAAAAAGTACCCCCGGCAAGAAGTCTAACCAATTTTTCATTGTGCCTTGTGTGGCCTTCTTTAGCTTGTCTTTTATATTCCTGTTCATGCGTTCCGCTATGCCTGCACTCTGGGGGTGATAAGGCATGTGTAATTTCCATTGTATTCCTAGGACCCTGGTAAATTCTTTGACTAACTTGGATGTAAATGCCGGGCCTTGATCTGAGTATATTGTGCTGGGGAGGCCGAACCTACAGATCCAGTGGTTGATAAGACATCTTGCTGCTATACCTGCTGTTTCTCCAGTAACTGGTATGGCCTCTGGCCAGGCCAAAAATTTGTCCACGATCACACATAAAAATTTGAGGTTTCCTCTCTGTTTTGGCATATGTGTGAAATCTATCTGTAAGTCCTGTAGTGGGCCAATGGGGGGTGGCAAGTGTCCATGTTTACCATGTTGTGGGCCTTGTACATTGTTCTGGGCGCATGTGAGACAAGAGTGGACTAATTGATGCACCAGGTCTAACAGTTTAACTGTGCAAAAAGATTCTTGGTACACCTTCACTAGTGGTTTTTGTCCCATATGACCCGGTCCGTGTAAATATGACAGAATCAATGGGGCTACACTCTCAGGTATTCCTATGATCCCCTCCTTGTTTGACCAGAGACCTGTAGGGTCTAAGGTCAAACCTGATTGCACCCAGTAATCCAGGTCTGTGGCAGCCGCCTTAGCCTGCAACTGGGATGCTACTCCTGGGAAATCTGGGGAGGTGAAATCAGTTGAGAAAAACATCTGGGTTTTTGTGTCTTGTGGTTGTGGCTGTTTGTTGGCAGCAGCTTTGGCAATTCTATCAGCAAGGTTGTTTCCCTTTGCAATAATGGAGTTGTCACTAGCATGTCCCGGCACCTTTATGATGCTAATTTTGGCTGGCTCTTGTATTGCATTCAGCAGGTCATCTACATAGTGGTGATTGTTCACATACTTGTTATCTGCTGTTCTGTAAACTCTTTTTAGCCAGATCATACCGTAATCGTGGACCACGCCGAAGGCGTAGAGGCTATCGGTATAGATATTCACCTTGAGTCTCTCAAAAAGTTTACAGGCACGTGCAAGGGCATACAATTCAGCCTGTTGTGCTGATGTTGCTGCTGACAATTATCCTCAATGACAATGTCAGGGAGAGTTACCACTGCATACACCGTTTTGTAAGTGCTGTCTGTGGGACGAGTGCAACTACCGTCTAAAAAAACATCTAGGTAATCTGGGTTGGGTATGTCAGAGAGATCTCTGTGAGGTGCTGTGACAGTGAGAAGTTCCTGTGTGCAGTCATTACAATCAGCGGGCTCAACCGGGAGTTTAAGTAGAGCGTGTAACAGTCTGATGGCAGGAGTGACTTCAGCACATGATTTAATGGTAAGGTTGTGTGTGTTCATGAGAATTATTTCACATCCAGAGGACCTCTGTGTTGTCATGTGTTGTGTTGATAAGTTTTGCAGCAGATGTAAGACACTGTGTGAGGTGTACAGGGTAGTTGGTGCTCCTAGAGTGATTTTTGATGCTTCTTTTCCTGTTATGGCACATGCTGCAAGGGCATGCAGACATGCTGGCATACCCTGGACAACAATGGGCATTTTCTTTGAGAGATAGGCAACGGGGCGGTAGTGAGTGCCGTGCATTTGCGCTAAGATAGCAGCAAAGGCAGGACCTCTGACCACACAATAGAGTGCAAAGGGCTTTTCGTAATTTGGCAAGCCGAGCGCTGGCGCACTGGCTAGGGATTGCAGAAGAGCTTTAAAAGCCATCGTCATCTCACTGGCGTATGTGACAGTCTTGGGAGCCTGCACAACTGTTGCAGGTCTCAGGATCGAGTCATAGTAGGAACAGTCTGGTATCCACTGCCTGCAGTATACAATTGAACCAAGGAAGGAAAGCAGAGCGGCTTTATCCTTCGGGGGGCCCCTGCAAGTGAGGGTCTTTACTCTCTCGGGGGACACCATCCTGGTCCCGCCTGAGATAATACATCCTAGGTATTCCACCCTCTCTTGACACCATTGGATCTTTTTGCGAGACGCCAAATGGCCCTTGAGTGCTAGGTGGCTCATCAGGCTTTCAGAGTCTACCGCACACTGTGCCCCGTCGACGCTACACAACAGCAGATCGTCGACATACTGCAATAGGACTGAACCCTTGGGAGGGACCCAATCATCTAAGGTGGCCTTTAAGAGAGAATGCTGCCGGACTGTCTACATATCCCTGCGGGAGACGTGCCCTGGTCAACTGACCACTTGGACTCTTCTGCCAGGAGAATGCAAAGATATGTTGAAAATCCTCATGCACATCAATGCTAAAGAAAGCATCAGAGAGATCTAGTACCATATAAATAGTGAATTCTGCAGGAATATTGACAAATATACCAGTGATATCTGAAACCAAGGGAGGCAGCGGCTGAATACACTTGTTAACAGCTTTAAGATCCTGCACCATCCGCCATTTCCCGTTAGCCTTCTTTACTGGATTTGCCGGTGTGTTCCACTGACTGATAAGAGGTTTGAGTATGCCTCTCCTAAGGTAGTCCTGAACCTGTGGTTCTATGCCCTGGATCTTCTCAGCTGGCAATGGATATTGTTTTAGATATGTAGAAGAAGCATCTGGTTTAAATGTTGGAACGTAAGGTGTGCAGGGGATATGTCCTACATCAGTTTTGGACATAGCCCAAATGGCATGTCCCTCCAAATGTCCTGGTATGCTCATGAAGTAAAAAGTTAAGTCCTGTCTTTTTGGCATAGTCAGGTCACAATGAGGTAATTTGGCGGTCATTCCCCCTTCGCTGTCAAATTTGATATTCAAACCAAGCTTGGACATCAGATCCCTACCCATAAAACATAGGGGGCAAGCTTCAAGAATGGCAAATTGTGATTTAATCAGTAGTTGGCCCTCAAGGTCACTAACAGACAATGGGGGTGTTATTTTGTGTATGACATCTGTCCCATTAATTCCCATAGAGCAGCCCTCAGCGCAGTCCTCAGTTACAAAACAGGGGTCATTTAAACAGCTCGTCGTAGCCCCTGTGTCTAAGAGTAAACATATCACGTGTCCCTCCACCTTCAGAGTGACCTGCGGTAAGGTTTTCCAATGACTAGAGAACATGTGCACCAAGGCTGGGACCTGGTCTGGGCAGCCCTTTTGTCTCCTAAAAGGATTGCCAGTGGCTTGGTGTTGGGGGTGATTATTGCCTGGCCAATCCATTTGTATTCGAGGTTGAGTTTCTGGGGTGCTTTTTTGGGGTCTAGGATCCCTATTTCCCTTGAACTCAATGTCCCTTCTCTCTCTTCCTCCTCTGTTATCTCCTCTGTTATGCTGATATCCTCCCCTTCTTGGGCGGTATTCTCTGCTTTGTGGACAGTCTGACTTCCAATGGCTCATGTCTCCACAATTAAAACAACCCTGATTGTATAGTGTAGGTTGATTATTGTATTTACTGTTAGGGTTGCTGTTTCGATAAGCATAAGTGGGCATGGGAAGTGCTAGTATTAGACTCCGGCGGGTATGGCACTGGGTTTTGTGTGAAAACCCCACCCTTGGTATTGAAGACCCCTGAGGATGCTCGAAGCTTAATGTCCTCAAGGAAAGCTTTGGCTGTCTGTTTTGACCACTCAGTATTTACTAGTTTTATGATCTGTGCTGCCTTGGGATCTTCATTATTCATTACTGTGCTGACAAAAAGGGGGTCACTATCTACTTCACGTGACGCGTAAATTTTGTATAACCTGGATACGAAGGAATGAAAATCCTCTCCTGGTGCGTTGCTGGGCCAATACACACACCCACGTGATTGCAAAAATCTTGCCACCACCCTCACTTACAGCTGGCTATCGCAGTAAGAGGCATTGGAAGGCCACATACAGATAACAACAAAACCTGGGGAATGCCCAGGAAAAAATTCCAAGCCTACTTACCACCAGCTCGCAGACAACCAATTGACCAATTCCCCAGGTTTTGTTGTTATCTGTTTGTGGCCTTCCAATGCCTCTTACTGCGATAGTCAGCTATAAGTGAGGGTGGTGGCAAGATTTTTGCAATCACGTGGGTGTGTGTATTGGTCCAGCAATGCACCAGCACCTTTGCAGCCATTGTGCTACCTGCTGGGTGTTTGGTGTGTCCTGTACCTTTAAGAAGGGGTGGGCTCCCTTCAGTCCACCTGCCCTCACTTATCCATTAGAATGCATGTGCCTCCACTGTGGGGACACCTAAATTTTAGTGTTAGGACCACAGATTACAGGGTGCCGTGACGTGGCTCTGTGGCTTACGCATGCGTTTGCAAATGCGTGCGGACTGAACCCCTGTTTTTAACGCGTACTGTTAGACAGGTCAATTGGTTGTCTGTGAGCTGGTGGTAAGTAGGCTTGGAATTTTTTCCTGGGCATTCCCCAGGTTTTGTTGTTATCTGTTTGTGGCCTTCCAATGCCTCTTACTGCGATAGCCAGCTATAAGTGAGGGTGGTGGCAAGATTTTTGCAATCCCCTGGCAACCAGTGTTGTGGTTGACTGGGTAAGAGCTGGACTGAGACTTCTGCTGTGTGTCTCTCTTGTTCTGGAGAAGAGAGTGGGGGGCTTATTGGGGGGGTCTCATCTATTTCATTCAACAGTGCTTCTATCTTCTTTTTGGATGATCTCGTGATCATCTGTCCGTGTGCCGACAGATCTCTGCTTGCCTGTTGCATTTCCTGGCTTAGTTCCTTAATACGCCTTTCCCTATTAATTTTCGGTTTTATGCTCATGGACCACTTCCTTTCATCTATTAGGTGATCTTTTAGTTCTTTACTTAACTTTTCCACTATAGTATTTATTTTGTGGACTGCCTCTCTGTCCATTTGTTGTTCTTTCATCCAGTCCTCCCCTTTTTCTTCTGCTATAGCTATTAAGGCTCCCATTGTTAATTCATCTGAGGGGTATAATTTCTTTTCAGGTTTTGTCTCACTGTCATCTTTATGTTCTTCCTTGTCTTTAACTTCTACCTTAGCCATGACATAAGGTGGTGGGGCTGGATATGGGACCAAGGGGGTTGGGAGGTCAAAGGGATTTGTGGATGTGACTGCTGGCACTGGTGCAGTAGGTGGTGGTCTGTTTATGGGATTTTTGTAAATAGTCTGGGAAAATTTCTTTTTGTATTCTTTCAATGCCTTAGACCAGATTTTGTAACAATCAATCATATATTCTTTATTATAGGGAAATGGTGGATAATTGGACTGTTTGTGTTGCCCGCATAATTTAGTCACCTCTTCCCTATCCTCCTGACTACAGGGACTCTCAACGGTCAAAACCTGATATCTGTAATGCGTTTGCTCTGGACAAAATATTTGACCAGAAAGGGTCAGTACAATTTTTTCCATAATTTCCCGACACAAAATCAATTGGTGTAGGTTGATCTGAAAGCAGCAAAAACCACTCACAGGATACCAAACACTAAATCAATGTAGGATGATACTCCCACAGCCACACAGGTGCCGGCTCTGCACGATAGGTAGATAATGAATCAAGGAGCTCCGGATGACTGCACTGCCATGAAAAAAAGCACCTTTATTCCATTAAAATGTTGCAGATCACATCAAGAAGTGGATACATAGGACAAAAACAGCTAACGCGTTTCACATCAATGGATGCTTACTGATAGCTGAGGGACAGTCATCACAACTGCAATATATAAAGGGAGGTGATTAATTAAAGGCATATATAACACCTGTAGATGAAACACTTAGCCAAACAGGTGAAAACCACACCTCTCAAAATACATGCAGACTGTGTTAGCCTGTGAATACCTGATTACAATGACAATCAAACAAAAAATTTTTAATTAAACATAAAAGAAAAAATACGTTTTTAAAAAACACACATGTGCATTCGTAAATTTTCATGAGATGAGATAACATGAAATATAAGCATGCAAAACCAAGCAGTCATGAAAAAAAAAAAATAACACAACATAGCAAAAAATGAATAACAAAAACAAATAATAATAAAAGTAAAAGACGAAACATATAAATTGCTATGTTTATGATAAATGGTGTCATTGTAGCAGACATGATCTAAACTCCTGTGAATATAGGAGAATAAAATCTTGTAAGGGTACGTCCGTCAAATGAAACACCATTAAACGTCATAACTTCAGACATACTTGGTGGTATTATTTTTCATGAATCCAAACACCATATACCAGACAAATATCCATGGGTCCTAAATAGTTTAAAGCTAATATTATAACAAGACGGAGTGGAATAGCCAGAGATCATCAAAAGACAAGTGTCTGTGGCAACCATTCCTAAATCAAATGTCCAAAAACCATATTTAAATGATATCACACTTAAATTGAAGGATATGCCGGAGTATGGGGAGGAACAAGAAAATCGAACAGATAAGCAATATGTGCTCTGATATTTTTAGATGACAAAACATATAAATATGCACATATATATCCAAAAGACAATGATATTATCCAAAAGATAATAATGCGCTGGGAACAAAAAATAACAAACTGTTATGTAGATTATGGATTACAATCAATGAGATCCAGACCAAAAATCAAAAAATAAAAGATATAACAAAGTAACTGAAGAAAAAGGTCCATAATCAAAGAGACCAAAGTAGAGAAGAAGACAGACAACCAAGCATTAGGTTTAGAGTATCCATATGTATGAAAAAAGATTACCGGAAAACTACAGGCTAGATATTAGAAAGCCGGGTCTCTAGCATTGCAAAGCGGGAAGTCTCCCTTCATATACTTTAAAATTAAATTGCAAAAAAGCTAAATGCCTAGACTGTCCCGATATCCCATAGCAAAAATCCATGTATGTAAAGAAAGCCGCTGAAGAGACTACAGATTATATATTCAAAATTAAAAATTGAAAAGTCAGACCGCCACATTTCAGAACTAGAGGTCTCACCTCACATGCTGCAGGCTTCGATTGCAGAGAAAGGATCAATGCCTGATAAGCTTAAATCAAAACAAACCTGATCCCTAAGGTGTCTATATAGTGTCATGAATATAGAAACTGCTACTAAGGAGACTGCGGACTCTGTATTGGAAAGCCAGTGTTGCGGAGCGGGAAGTCTCACTTCATGTGCTGCAGGCTACAAAAGCAGAGACAAGGGCTAATACCTAGCGGGCTTCAATTACAACCTGCAGATCGTGAATTAGAGAATCAAACTGCAGCCATACGGAGCAGGAAGTCTCACCTCACATGCTGCAGGTTTCAATTGTAAGGAAAAAAAAAATGAAAAAAAAAAAATAAATAAAAAATAAAAAATGCTTGACAAACTTAAGTCAGAATAAATCTGATAATTGAGGTATCCCCATAATGCCGTGTGTGTGCCAGCCACTGTTGAGGAAAATACAAACTCTGTGTAGGAGAACCAGATGGCAGCATTACAGGGCGAGGAGTCTCACTCCGCATGCTGCTGGCCTCGAACACAGAGAAAAGACCAATACCTGGCAGGCTTAGGTTACAAACATGCCCAAAACTTGAGATGTCTCTACCATTCTGTACCATAACAAGAGTCTGTGTGTATGAAAAGTTCTGCCTGAGAGGCTAAGGCTGACTAGAAAGACCAAACTGCAGCACTGTGGAGCGAGAAGTCTCGCTCCACATGCTGCAGGTTTTGATTATGAAAACAACCAATGTGTAAAAGGGTCTCTATCATTGTGCTCCATGGCTAGGACAATATTGTATATGACTGGCACTTTAACAAAAGATTCAAAGCTACGGATATAAAATACAATACCAACGGTAACAAAACTAGCATAAAATAATGTCAAAAAATCAAATCAACATGTATATCAAAGATAATAATTGAAGCCAAATGAGGGACCATCGTGGACCATAAGAGGCATTAATTCAACATAAAACTAATTAGCCATAATATGATTGAATACGGGATACAATGGAATTCCTGAATAGCCAAACGAAGGTATTGTTATCAACATGGAACCAACCACAACATGGATATAGTGTGTATGGGGTATGGTGGATAAGCCTCAAAAACAACTAATAGAAATGGGAAACATCCCATTCAAAGTTTAACCCTGATGGTTGACGGGTGTTTAAAAAGAAAATCCATTTAACCTCCTGTCTACACAGAATTTTGAATTTATCTCCTCCTCTAGGTGGTCTCTTAATCTTTTCTAAACCCTGAATGACAAGACTGGTAGTGTCCTTCAGATGATGGACATTCCAGTGCCGTGCTACATTGGTTGAATGGTTCTTAGTAATGTCGTATAGATGGTCATAGAGTCTATCTTTTAGTCTACGGGTGGTCCTGCCAACATACTGTACTTGACATTCTTTACAGGTAATTACATATATGATGTACCTTGTATTACAGTTTATAAAAGAGCGTAATTTGTGTGTGCGACCTGTAGAAGTGGATACCACTTTGTCACCTTTTAGAATAAAAGGACAGTAAGCACACCCATGAGTCCCACATTTAAAAGTGCCTCGAAACGATAACCAGGTATCCGAGTTTAATGTGCTGGAAAACAGACTGGGTGATAGAAGGCTACCTAGAGATGGGGGCCTTCTAGATACCATTCGTACCCCCTTTTTAAGAATATGAGAGTAAATAGGATCATGTTGCAATACCGGAAGGTATTTATGAACTATTTTTTTTATTTTAACGAACTCTTTACTGTACGAGGTAGAAAAAATAGGAATGTTGGACTTTATGTATTTACCTTGAGGTTTATCAGTGAGTAAAAGATGTCTGGGGGGTACGATTGGCTATATTAAAACCTTGATCAATAATGGAACTTGAATACCCCTGCGACTTGAACCTGGCTGACATCAGTTTAGATTCCTGTTCAAAATCGTTTTCCTTACTGCATATCCTCTTCAACCTCAAAAATTGGCCCACTGGGATGCTGTTTATGGTATGGCTAGGATGGCCAGAATCCGCCCGCAGCAATACGTTCCCAGCACTGGGCTTCCTAAAAAGGCTTGAGACTATCCTGCCCTCTACCCCAGTAAGTTTAACGTCCAAAAACTCTATTGTGTTGGAATTCATGGTTTCTGTAAATTTTAGATTAAGATCATTGTCATTCAAGTATGATAGCCATGTGTCAAAATCATTCACGGGTTTAGAAACAATAAACAAAAGGTCATCAATATAACGACAGTAAAAAATGGTGTCCGAACGATGGGGGCCACCAGCCCCAAAGATGCGGTGTTTTTCCCACCACCCCATGTACAAATTGGCAAGGGACGGAGAGAATTTACCCCTCATCGATGCACCGCACCTTTGGAGGTAGTAACCCCCGTCGAACATGAAAAAATTATGAGTTAGCAGAAATTCCAAACACATCAAAATAAATTCCTGTAAAGTAAAAGAGAAAGTCCCTGATCTACGTAGAAAGTAAGACACTGCTCGCAAGCCGGAGGCATGGGGTATGGAAGAATAAAGGCTCAAAACATCACAGGAAATCCAGCAATATTCTTCATGCCATTCGAGGGTGTCTAACTTGGCCAGTAACTGCTTTGTATCTCGAAGAATAGGTAGGAAGTTCTGTGACTAAAGGCTGTAGTTGTTGATCGACCCATTGTCCCAGTCTCTCGTTAAGAGAGCCAATTCCTGCGACAATTGGTCTGCCTATAAGAGGAGAAAAGCCCTTATGCACTTTAGGCAAATGGTGAAAAATGGGCATAATTGGAGACTCTGGTATTAACATTTCTTTATCCTTAGTTGACAATATCCCTGTGGAGACCCCTCTGTCAAGAAGAGATGAAAGTTCTTTTTTGAAAGTGTCCGTGGGATCTCCCTTAAGAACCAAGTATGTATCTCGGTCTGAAATCTGTCTTAGGGCTTCTTCTTTATAGGCTGCTGCTTGCATAACAACTACAGCTCCGCCTTTATCGGCATTTTTAATAGTGATGGACGAGTCATTCTGTAGTTCTTGAAGGGACACTATCTCTTTACTACTAAGATTAGAAACCGTGCTGTGTGGGGTGGTTTTAGCTAAATTGACAAGATCCCTTTCCACTAGTTTCTGGAATAAATCCATCTCGCTTCCCCTCGAATTGATTGGGTAAAAATCAGATCGAATTTTGAGTGAGACTGGATTCGGAGTAGAGGAGCCTATGTCTATATTATGACTTGATTCATACGCTAGATCCGTGAGATCAATGTAAGTGCAGACATCTGGAAAAAGCAAAGGAGAAAAGGTAGACTCACCACTAGGAGACAAGTCCGCTGGAGCAGATAAATCATTGTCCTCTTCAGAAAAATAATGCTTCTGTAAAGTAAGTGTACGTGCCAGTTTGTTGACGTCCAAGATCGTGTTAAATAAGTCAAAGTGGTTTGATGGACAAAAGTTCAGACCTTTAGAAAGGAGTGAGACATCAGATAAGGATAACAAACGTGTTGATAGATTCATTACATTCAATCTCTCTGTGTCTTCCGACCCCGCAGCTGGCAGCGATTTTTGTCTGAATCTTTTGTGTCTTTTTCCACCTCTTCTCGTTTTCCTTTCTTTTTCCATTTCTTCCGATTCCGGCCATGTTCCCCTTGGTTTAAAGGTGTACTGTCAGCATTATGTGAATGTGAATTGCCTGAATCAGGAGAGGATTCCGTTGCCGTTACTGCTAGTGTGTCACATGTAGCATCTCCCTCTGTTTCAGAAAAGCTAACTCTTTTGGTAGATGGAGTTCTTCTTTTTCGTTGAGAACAGTGGGTAAACTTTTTCCAAGTATAGACATTGTTAGTGTCATAGTTCAGTTGATCTCTGATGCGTTTTTCAGTTTTAGTGGCAATCACTCACTTTTCCAGTTTATCTAGTTTTTTGTTTAGTTGATTGTCCAAATCTACAAATCCTGCTGTGGATTGGAAAGTAGCAAGCTCTTTTTGTATCAGGGTTATTTCAGCTTGCACCCGATCTAGCTCCTTTTGTTTGGTTTTAACAATAATGCTCATTAATTTAAAAGAACAAGCAGACAGGGTGTTAGTCCATTCCAATTTTGTGTCATCATCAGGGAAATCAAACGTAGGAAATTTCTTAATACCACGAGGTATCTGTTCCAATTGAATATATTCTGATAACGTATTGACATCCCAGTAACTCCTAATCTCTTTAGCCATAAAACTTTCCAATTTACGAAACATGCGTTTAAGGGCTAGGTCCGCTGCATTAGGGTTCTGAGTGGAGTTGTTAGATGCATTCCTAAGCGGATTGTCAGATGGAGCAGTCAATGTTCGACTAAATCCTGAATCCACATTAAGAGTGACTGCAACTGGTGTTGAAGACGGTGCTTGGCTGATAGGGAGATCCATTGAAAGATTTCAACAGTGGCAGACTTCCATGAAAGCCAATAAAAAGCTGGGTGTGTGTATCCGAGCAGGATACCTTTAAACCAAGGGGGACATGGCCGGAATCGGAAGAAATGGAAAAAGAAAGGAAAACGAGAAGAGGTGGAAAAAGATTCAGACAAAAATCGCTACCAGCTGCGGGGTTGGGAGACACAGAGAGATTGAATGTAATTAATCTATCAACAGGTTTGTTATCCGAATCTGATGTCTTACTCCTTTCTAAAGGTCTGAACTTTTGTCCATCAAACCACTTTGACTTATTTAACACGATCTTGGACGTCAACAAACTGGCACATACACTTACTTTACAGAAGCATTATTTTTCTGAAGAGGACAATGATTTATCTGCTCCAGCGGACTTGTCTCCTAGTGATGAGTCTACCTTTTCTCCTTTGCTTTTTCCAGATGTCTGCACTTACATTGATCTCACGGATCTAGCGTATGAATCAAGTCATAATATAGACATAGGCTCCTCTACTCCGAATCCAGTCTCACTGTTAGAATATTATTCCAAATTCATAATTCGGCACTTATAGGTGTAATATTATATTCATGGCAAGCTTGCAAAACATATTTGGTTTTATGATTAATCATAATAAATAGAGTATGTGTGAATGACCTTGATCAATAGATTTGACATGATTCTTCTTCTAAAGCTGAGCATTGCTGGATTTTTCTGGTGTAGCCAATTTGAGTATGACATATAAGGTATCTTGGTGTAGAATGTCATGAGAAGACAAAAATAGACACGTGTCCACGTAGCTAAAGGAATACACATTGTGGATTATATCCTGTTAAGTTAAGTTAGTTTGTAGTCTCAATCATATTAATAAGTATTAGTATATAGTTACTTAATGTAAAGTTGGTAAAATGTGTTCATATTATGTAGATGTTTGGTTATATGACATTACATGATCAGTACATTACTTCAAGTATGGAGTGTTACATGTGGGCTTGTCAATTCTATGCCATATATGACTCTGAGTTAGAATCTTCTCTTGGATAGCATATTGCTGAAGTTAGCAGAAATGAATATGTGCCATACAAGGTTCTAAGTTGGTGTGAGGTTATGACGTTCACACGTTCACATGTAACATATAAAGCCAATGCTTCCATATTGAATCACACACAGACACACAGACACACACACACAGTCACTAGGATAGATGATACTGACATGTTCACAAGACACTTTGATAAGTTGGCACAGCTGTCAATTCTGCCAGAAGACTGAGAACGTCATTTCCTGTTTCTTCTTGGACGACACACAAGACAGCAAGGAGACAGACAGCAGCCATGAAGCACACATGCTTTCATAAGCTTATTACAGCTTTATAACTTTTTATTCTATTTCATATATTTTTACCCACACTGAACTGAACTATTATATTTTTTACATTGTATTTATGATGCCAATTGTGTGACAATAAACTCACACTTTGTTTTAAGTCAGTTTGACTATCAATGCTATTCATCCGGAAATGCCTCTGAGATACAAGAATATTAGATATTAATAATATTCTTCACTCACTCAAAATTCGATCTGATTTTTACCCAATCAATTCGAGGGGAAGCGAGATGGATTTATTCCAGAAACTAGTGGAAAGGGATCTTGTCAATTTAGCTAAAACCACCCCACACAACACGGTTTCTAATCTTAGTAGTAAAGAGATAGTGTCTCTTCAAGAACTACAGAATGACTCGTCCATCACTATTAAAAATGCCGATAAAGGCGGAGCTGTAGTTGTTATGCAAGCAGCAGCCTATAAAGAAGCCCTAAGACAGCTTTCAGGCCGAGATACATACTTGGTTCTTAAGGGAGATCCCACGGACACTTTCAAAAAAGAACTTTCATCTCTTCTTGACAGAGGGGTCTCCACAGGGATATTGTCAACTAAGGATAAAGAAATGTTAATACCAGAGTCTCCAATTATGCCCATTTTTCACCATTTGCCTAAAGTTCATAAGGGCTTTTCTCCTCTTACGGGCAGACCAATTGTCGCAGGAATTGGCTTTCTTAACGAGAGACTGGGACAATGGGTCGATCAACAACTACAGGCTTTAGTCACAGAACTTCCTAGCTATCTTTGAGATACAAAGCAGTTACTGGCCAAGTTAGACACCCTCGAATGGCTTGAGGAATATTGCTGGATTTCCTGTGATGTTTCGAGCCTTTATTCTTCCATACCCCATGCCTCCGGCTTGTGAGCAGTGTCTTACTTTCTATGTAGATCAGGGACTTTCTCTTTTACTTTACAGGAATTTATTTTGATGTGTTTGGAATTTCTGCTAACTCATAATTTTTTCATGTTCGACGGGGGTTACTACCTCCAAAGGTGCGGTGCATCGATGGGGGCTAAATTCTCTCTGTCCCTTGCCAATTTGTACATGGGGTGGTGGGAAAAACACCGCATCTTTGGGGCTGGTGGCCCCCATCGTTCGGACACCATTTTTTACTGTCGTTATATTGATGACCTTTTGTTTATTGTTTCTAAACCCGTGAATGATTTTGACACATGGCTATCATACTTGAAAGACAATGATCTTAATCTAAAATTTACAGGAACCATGAATTCCAACACAATAGAGTTTTTGGACGTTAAACTTACTGGGGTAGAGGGCAGGATAGTCTCCAGTTTTTTTAGGAAGCCCAGTGCTGGGAACGTATTGCTGCGGGCGTATTCTGGCCATCCTAGCCATACCATAAACAGCATCCCAGTGGGCCAATTTTTAAGGTTGAAGAGGATATGCAGTAAGGAAAACGATTTTGAACAGGAATCTAAACTGATGTCAGCCAGGTTCAAGTCGCGGGGGTATTCAAGTTCCATTATTGATCGAGGTTTTAATATAGCCAATCGTACCCCCAGACATCTTTACTCACTGATAAACCTCAAGTTAAATACATAAAGTCCAACATTCCTATTTTTTCTACCTCGTACAGTAAAGAGTTCGTTAAAATAAAAAAAATAGTTCATAAATACCTTCCGGTATTGCAACATGATCCTATTTACTCTCATATTCTTAAAAAGGGGGTACGAATGGTATCTAGAAGGCCCCCATCCCTAGGTAGCCTTCTATCGCCCAGTCTGTTTTCCAGCACATTAAACTCGGATACCTGGTTATCGTTTCGAGGCACTTTTAAATGTGGGACTCATGGGTGTGCTTACTGTCCTTTTATTCTAAAAGGTGACAAAGTGGTATCCACTTCTACAGGTTGCACACACAAATTACGCTCTTTTATAAACTGTAATACAAGGTACATCATATATGTAATTACCAGTAAAGAATGTCAAGTACAGTATGTTGGCAGGACCACCCGTAGACTAAAAGATAGACTCTATGACCATCTATACGACATTACTAAGAACCATCCAACCAATGTAGCACGGCACTGGAATGTCCATCATCTGAAGGACACTACCAGTCTTGTCATTCAGGGTTTAGAAAAGATTAAGAGACCACCTAGAGGAGGAGATAAATTCAAAATTCTGTGTAGACAGGAGGTTAAATGGATTTTCTTTTTAAACACCCGTCAACCATCAGGGTTAAACTTTGAATGGGATGTTTCCCATTTCTATTATTTGTTTTTGAGGCTTATCCACCATACCCCATACACACTATATCCATGTTGTGGTTGGTTCCATGTTGATAACAATACCTTCGTTTGGCTATTCAGGAATTCCATTGTATCCCGTATTCAATCATATTATGGCTAATTAGTTTTATGTTGAATAAATGCCTCTTATGGTCCACGATGGTCCCTCATTTGGCTTCAATTATTATCTTTGATATACATGTTGATTTGATTTTTTGACATTATTTTATGCTAGTTTTGTTACCGTTGGTATTGTATTCCATATCCGTAGCTTTGAATCTTTTGTTATAGTGCCAGTCATATACAATATTGTCCTAGCCATGGAGCACAATGATAGAGACCCTTTTACACATTGGTTGTTTCCATAATCAAAACCTGCAGCATGTGGAGCGAGACTTCTCGCTCCACAGTGCTGCAGTTTGGTCTTTCTAGTCAGCCTTAGCCTCTCAGGCAGAACTTTTCATACACACGGACTCTTGTTATGGTACAGAATGGTAGAGACATCTCAAGTTTTGGGCATGTTTGTAACCTAAGCCTGCCAGGTATTGGTCTTTTCTCTGTGTTCGAGGCCAGCAGCATGCGGAGTGAGACTCCTCGCCCTGTAATGCTGCCATCTAGTTCTCCTACACAGAGTTTGTATTTTCCTCAACAGTGGCTGGCACACACACGGCATTATGGGGATACCTCAATTATCAGATTTATTCTGACTTAAGTTTGTCAAGCATTTTTTATTTTTTTATTTTTTTTTTTTTTCATTTTTATTTTTCCTTACAATTGAAACCTGCAGCATGTGAGGTGAGACTTCCCGCTCCGTATGGCTGCGGTTTGATTCTCTAATTCACGATCTGCAGGTTGTAATTGAAGCCCGCTAGGTATTAGCCCTTGTCTCTGCTTTTGTAGCCTGCAGCACATGAAGTGAGACTTCCCGCTCCGCAACGCTGCAATTTGGCTTTCCAATACAGAGTCCGCAGTCTCCTTAGTAGCAGTTTCTAAATTCATGACACTATATAGACACCTTAGGGATCAGGTTTGTTTTGATTTAAGCTTATCAGGCATTGATCCTTTCTCTGCAACTGAAGCCTGCAGCATGTGAGGTGAGACCTCTAGTTCTGAAATGTGGCGGTCTGACTTTTCAATTTTTAATTTTGAGTATATAATCTGTAGTCTCTTCAGCGGCTTTCTTTACATACATGGATTTTTTCTATGGGATATCGGGACAGTCTAGGCATTTAGCTTTTTTGCAATTTAATTTTAAAGTATATGAAGGGAGACTTCCCGCTTTGCAATGCTAGAGACCCGGCTTTCTAATATCTAGCCTGTAGTTTTCCGGTGATCTTTTTTCATACATATGGATACTCTAAACTTAATGCTTTTTTTTTTTAACAAAAACAGTGGTGCTTCATTGTTGTAAAAACAAATGGATTACAGAATACCAATTGACACACTACAAAACACTTCATGCATAAATTACATGTGTTAGAATAGGGAACACACTGTGTATAACCTGTAGATAGTATACAAGAATATTAGTACATGTCACATCAAGTGTCTTCCATCCTCACAACTAGGGATGAGCTTCGAGTTCGAGTCGAACTCATGTTCGACTCGAACATTGGCTGTTCGCAAGTTCGCCGAACAGCGAACAATTTGGGGTGTTCGCGGCAAATTCGAACGCCGCAGAACACCCTTTAAAAGCCTATGGGAGAAATCAAAAGTGCTAATTTTAAAGGCTAATATGCAAGTTATTGTCATAAAAAGTGTTTGGGGACCCGGGTCCTGCCCCAGGGGACATGGATCAATGCAAAAAAAGTTTTAAAAACGGCCGTTTTTTCAGGAGCAGTGATTTTAACAATGCTTAAAGTCAAACAATAAAAGTGTAATATCCCTTTAAATTTCGTACCTGGGGGGTGTCTATAGTATGCCTGTAAAGGGGCGCATGTTTCCTGTGTTTAGAACAGTCTGACAGCAAAATGACATTTTGAAGGAAAAAACCCATTTAAAACTACCCGCGGCTATTGCATTGCCGACAATACACATAGAAGTTCATTGATAAAAACGGCATGGGAATTCCCCAAAGGGGAACCCCAAGCCAAAATTAAAAAAAAAAAAATGACGTGGGAGTCCCCGTAAATTCCATACCAGGCCCTTCAGGTCTGGTATGGATTTTAAGGGGAACCCCGCGCAAAAAAAAAAAAAAAAACGGCGTGGGGTCCCCCCAAAGATCCATGCCAGACCCTTATCCGAGCACGCAACCTGGCAGGCCACAGGAAAAGAGGGGGGACGAGAGTGCGGCCTGCCCCCCCTGTGTGAAATGGTAAGGGGGTACTTACCCCTACCATTTCACTAAAAAACTGTCAAAAATGTTAAAAATGACAAGAGACAGTTTTTGACAATTCCTTTATTTTAATGCTTCTTCTTTCTTCTATCTTCCTTCATCTTCTGGTTCTTCTGGCTCTTCTGGTTCTTCCTCCGGCGTTCTCGTCCAGCATCTCCTCCGTGGCGTCTTCTATCTTCTTCTCCTCTGGCCACTCCGCACCCATGGCATGGGGGGAGGCTCCCGCTCTTCTCTTCTTCTTTTCTTCTCTTCTTCATTTTCTTATCCGGGCCGCTCCGCACCCATGCTGGCATGGAGGGAGGCTCCCGCTGTGTGACGGCGCTCCTCGTCTGACAGTTCTTAAATAATGGGGGGCGGGGCCACCCGGTGACCCCGCCCCCCTCTGACGCATGGGACATGACGGGACTTCCCTGTGGCATTCCCCGTGACGTCACAGGGAAGTCCCGTCAAGTCACCGTGCGTCAGAGGGGGGCCCCGCCATAAAAGATACATGCCACAGCAGAAAATTGCAGGAAAGCTGAAGCGTTTCACACTGTAGTCAGTGCTTAATCACTGACTACAGTGTAAAACGCGTCAGTTTTCCTGCAATTTTCTGCTGTGGCATGTATCTTTTGTGATCATCATTCAATAAAGGTAATTCATTATTCTGAGTGCGGCTGTCCAGGACTTTTTCTCTCTACTTCATTACAAGCATTGCCGGCACCTGTTACTTCCAGCATGGAGGAGATGTCTGTTCCTGATTGACCTCCCTGGAATGGTGATATCTTTCTTTCTCTGCTACTTCTGGACTTTGCATACTGAGAAAGACGCCGCCACGACATGATCCGCCTCCATAGGAGGAGCCCGCTGAATGACGCTAGACCTGCTGTGACAGCTCTTAAATAGCTGAGGGCGGGGCCACCCGTGACATGCGTGGGTGACCCCGCCCCCTCTGACGCAACAGGGAAACGCCAGGGGGTTACCCCGTGACATGTACGGGTGACCCCACCCCCCTCTGATGCCATGAAAACCCCTGTTGCAAATTTTTTTTTCTTTATTAATAAAGGACTTGTCCCATGCTGTGTCTGTGTGTTTTTTACAATTTTTGACACTTTTTTTGTGAAATGGTAGGAGTACAATGTACCCGTTACCATTTCACATAGGGGGGCCGGGATCTGGGGGTCTCCTTGTTAAAGGGGGCTTCCAGATTCCGATAAGTGCCCCGCCTGCAGACCCCCACAACCACCGGGCAAGGGTTGTAGGGATGAGGCCCTTGTCCCCATTAACATGGGGACATCTTCCCCATGTTGAGGGCATGTGGCCTGGTACGGTTCTTTTCCTGTGGCCTGCCAGGCTGCCTGCTCAGATAAGGGTCTGGTATGGATTTTTGGGGGGCCCCCCATGCCATTTTTTTAAAAAATTTGGCGCGGGGTTCCCCTTAAAATCTATACCAGACCTGAAGGGTCTGGTATGGATTTTGAGGGGGACCCCTATGCCATTTTTTTTTTCCAAATAACATTTTTTTATAGTATTTGCGGTACAAAAGTACATAATATATAAAAGACAACAAGAGGGAAGAATACATGACATAAAATATACATATGCTAGGTACTTTTCAACTCTTATTTTGTTTTCATCTTCTAGTTTGCTTATAACTAAGCAAGTCACTGGAACATTCAAAGTAAAGTAGAAGAATAGAGAAAGAGGGGGGGGAGAAGAGATGAGAAGAAAGGAGAACAAGATTGTTATTATATTTCGTTTACTTGATCATGGTGGGTCCTCTCGAAGATGCCACAACTCCCATACTTTATTATGTGCCTCCAGCCTGTCCTGTAACCGGGCTGTCATCTTCTCCATCAACTCCACATCTTTAATTCTAGCATATAAGGCTTCGGGAGTGGGGGGAGGGTTTTTTTCCAGTGTAAAGCAATAAGACAACGTGCTGCTGTGAGAATGTGTCGTGTGAGTTTTTTTTGGGCCTTGGGGATAATTGTGAGATTCCTAAGAGGAAGAATATGGGGACCATGGGGATCTGTGTCTCTAATAAGCGAGCCAGTAGTTGTTGGACCTTGTCCCAGAATGGAGTAATCAGTGAGCAGTCCCAATATATGTGGAGGAGGGTCCCTCTGTCTTTTTGACATCGCCAGCAGCGATCTGAGCTAGATGGGTATATGGCATTAAGAATATCCGGAGTCATATACCAGTAAAGGAGAATTTTGTAGGTATTTTCCTTGTATAGGGTGCAGAGGGAGCTTTTTGCTGCCTGTGTCCATATCGTCTGCCATTGCTCCATGGGAAGTTCCTCGTTAAGAGCTTTTTCCCATTTGATCATATAGACATGTTTACCTTTGATTTCTAGTGGGTAAGCATTTAGTATTTTGTAGATATCAGAAATTAACCCCTTCTGGGCCGTGCCCGCCAGGATTAGATTTTCAAAGGATGATGGGGGGAGAACAGTAGGTCAGACGATATGGACATGGCATAGTGACGTATTTGCAGGTAGCTGTAGAATGCTTGATGTGGTAGATCGAATTTGGTCTGGAGGTCAGAGTAAGACAGTAGTTTGTGGGATCTGGGGTCCACCAGGTCTCCGTAGTGGAAGAGGTTCCGTGACGTCCATGGGTAGGACATCTGGTGAGTGAGACTATCTGGGATTTTGGGATTACAGACAAATGACGTTAGGACTGATTTTTCTGAGGCCAATGTATGTGAGCGGGATAGCTTGTTCCATAAACGTCGGAGCTGAGTCATAGGTCCCAGTAGTCGCTCAGGGGGTACCTCTGCACTCGCACTCCATAGTAAGCTGTTTGGGTGGGTCGAGGCTAACCATATTTTTTCGATCTCTGTCCATCTATTATAGGACCTTTGCGTGAACCATGATGCTATTGCACGGAGTTGGGCCGCTTGATAATATTTGGTAAGATTGGGAAAGGCAAGGCCTCCATCTGAGCGCGCCAACATCATTACTGATTGATGGATTCTGTGTTTCTTATAATTCCAGGTAAATTTAAAGAGGTCAGATTGGAGTTTAATCAAATGTTTGTATGGGACAGGAATAGGTAGTGTTTGAAAGAGATATAGTAATTTCGGGAGGATCGTCATCTTAATCGATGCAATCCGGCCCAACAGGGAGATATGGTGTTTTTTCCAATTTGTGAGCAGGGTTCTGATGGAGCGGAAGAGGGGGGGAAGTTCTCCTGGTATAACATGTTAAACTTTGTGGTGATATGTATTCCTAGATATTTCAAGGAGGTATCTTTCCAGTGGTAGCTGAAATTGGTCTTTAGGTGCGCTGTTTCCTCGTCCGAGATATTGATTGGAAGGGCTTCAGACTTGGGTGTATTAATTTTATAGCCCGAGAGGGCTCCGTATCGGTTAAGTTCTGCATGTAGGTTTGGGAGGGAGATTCTGGGCTGGGTCAAGGTGAGGATCACGTCGTCAGCAAACAGCAAGATCTTAAACTCCCTACCCCTGACTGAGATTCCCCGTATATTTTGGTTGCCTCGGATGGAAGCCGCCAAGGGTTCGACGCACAGTGCGAATAGTAACGGTGATAGTGGGCATCCCTGTCGAGTGCAGTTGGTTATTAAGAAAGTGGGCGAGAGGGCAAAGGGCGTTCTGACCTGGGCGGAGGGTTTGGAATATAGGTGTTGTATGGCTCTCATGAAGGGTCCTCTGAACCCCGCATGCTGTAGTGTTGCGAACAGGAAGGGCCACCCAAAGGCCTTTTCGGCATCTAGGCTAAGCAACAAGGATTCCGAATTCTCCCTATTCGCCACATCTACCAGATCAATCACCTTCCTGGTGTTATCTCCCACTTGTCCGAGGGGGACAAAGCCCACTTGGTCCTTATGGATAAGGGATGGGAGGATCATGTTCAAGTGGATTGATAACAGTTTTGTGAAAATTTTTAGGTCTGAGTTCAGTAAGGCAATGGGCCTGTAGTTGGCGCACAGGGTTGGGTCCTTGTCTGGTTTAGGGATCAAAGTAATAAATGATCGCTGCATATCAGCCGGGATGGGAGAGTCTCGATAAAAGGCATTAAAAAGTTTGCACATATGCGGTAGTAGGATGGGGAGAAAGGCCTTATAATATTCATAAGGTAATCCATCCGGGCCTGGGGCTTTGTGGGATGGGAGGGTTTTAACTGTCTGTTCTATTTCTTCTTCGGTGATCGGCATGTTTAAGGTTGCTAGATCAGAGGTTTGGAGTTGTGGGACTCCGCTCTGTGCGAGGTACTGCTGCATATGTTGGTGCAGTTCAGGAGGGAGGGGTTTAGTAGGTATGTTAGGATTGTTATAAAGTTCCTGATAATAATCTGCAAAAGTATTGACAATGTCTTTGGGGTTGGATAACAGGGAACCTAGCTTGTTTTTAATCTGGTGTGGTGTGGTGATGTGTGAGTTATCTCGTAGTTTTCTCGCTAGTAGGGAATGAGCCTTATTGCCCTTATCATAGTACATTTGTCTAAGTCTAATGATGGCCTTTTCTACCCGCCCCATGGCCAAGTCGCTCAGAGTGGTTCGCAAGTGTATGATTTTCTTAAGAAGGGGTAGGGTGGGAGATTTTTGTAGTTGGCGTTCTAATGTTCTAAGTTCTTTTTCAGTTTGAATTTTTGTGAGTAGGGCATCTTTTTTCATGGCAGATGATAGCGCTTGTGGGCTTCCCAGAGTGTTGGGGTGGATATATCAGGAGTATTGTTTTCTGTGAAATAATAATTTAAGGTGGATACTAGTTCCATTTGCGATGGGGGATGCTGAAGAAGAAATATATTTAATTTCCAGTTGTAGGGTCTACAGGTGGGGGATCCTATTTCCAGCTTGAGTAAGATAGGCGCATGGTCAGACCATGAAATTGGGAGTATCTGTGCCTCTCGTGTATTTCTAAGCGTGCGATTATTTACAAAGAAGTAATCGATACGTGAGTGTGTCTGGTGGGGGGCTGAATAAAATGTGTATTGTCTATCGCCAGGGTGGAGAGCTTTCCAGGAGTCAAAGAGAGCATATCGTCTAGTGAGTTTACGAAAAAGCTTCGAGTCTCGGAGGGCTCGAGCTGGTGTCGCCCTGGGGCTCACCACCTGGCGATCCATTATTGTGGAGTGGGTTAGGTTAAAGTCGCCTCCCACCACCAGCATCTCATGTTCGGATTTAAAGAGGCGAGTGAATACTTTCGACAAAAAGTTGTATTGTTTAGTGTTGGGGGCATAAAGGGCGCAAAGGGTAATTGCTTGTTGTTGCCAATGTCCCTGAAGGATAACAAAGTGGCCGTGTGGGTCACTGTAATGGGTTGTACAGGTGAAGGGGGCTCCGTTTTTAATGAGGATTGCAACCCCTGCTCTTTTGTGTAGACCTGAGGAGTGGTATATTTGGGGATATTGTTTAGAGGCGAATGCAAATGAACCCCCTTTATCAAAATGTGTCTCTTGGACCAAGATAATGTCCGCTCCTGAGTGTCTAAACTCCCTCAATGCCAAGTGTCTCTTTTTATTGGAGTTTAGGCCGTGTACGTTTAAGGATAGGATCTTAGCCATGGTATCGAGTGAATGGGGGGAATGCCTTACCTGATGTGGAGGAGAAGCTTCGGAAGTTGTGGGTCAATGGTGCACTTTCCTCGAGAGGAGAACCATTCAGATTCCACCGGTTGTGTGATGAGTCATGCGGTGGTGGAGAGGTGAAGGGGAGAAGGAAAAGTAAGGGAGAGAGTGAAAAGAAAAAAAGGTAGTTAATACATGTTAAACATTTATTACATAGTTACATAGTAGATGAGGTTGAAAAAAAGTTTATAAATTTGTACAACTGACATCTCTTGACCTTGAGAGGCTAAAGGGCCTAGGTCGATGTGGGATTCCAGGGATCCTCCCGACAAAGGTCCTGAGGGGCCCGTCGGTCGGATGCAATGGAGCCCAAAATTGGTCATACAAAACATGAACTGCAAAACAACTATCACTGCTAACATTTAACCAAGAGGGGGTGGCTAGGAGTGGGATTTCCTATTCTCTCGAGTCTCTACCGAGACATGCCCATTTTGTAGACTAAGATGTAAAACTAGGGGGCAAAGAGGGGGGACTAAATATGCTATATTGTCCAGGGCTGGGTCACCAGAGGTAACTGATGGAAGAACTGTCCATCAATAAGTGATTTAAAGTGTGAAT
The DNA here is from genome assembly GCA_037953035.1 of Aquarana catesbeiana. Taxonomy (NCBI): domain Eukaryota; kingdom Metazoa; phylum Chordata; class Amphibia; order Anura; family Ranidae; genus Aquarana; species Aquarana catesbeiana. The sequence goes on from JBBHAA010000686.1 coordinate 121,035, forward strand.
ACTACCACCAGAGTCAGCCGTTCTTATGCTTGGTGCTCTTGCGGGGTGCATCTCTGTTCCGGGATCTGTTGGAAGATGGCACCTTCTGCCATGTTGTGGGCGGTGTTGGCGGGGTGATAACAAGATCCCAATCTGGGAGTCGAGGGACGTAGATTCCGATGGTTTCACAGAAGGTTTCTATGTCCTCCGGGTATCTTAAAACGGCAGATTTGCCTTGGTTTTTGGCTGTGAAGCTGAAGGGGAATCCCCAACGGTAGGTGATATTTTCGTCTTGCAAGACGCGCAGCAATGGCTGAAGAAGTCTACGTTTTTGCAATGTGATCCATGAGAGATAGTTGTACATAGTTGTACATGGGCATCTTTATAGGTCACTTTGCGTGCTAGTCGGGCTTGCCTCATGATGTCCTCCTTCAGGGGATAGGAGTTAATCCTGCAGATGATGTCCCTCGGTTGCGAGGTGGTGCTCTTGGGGCGCAGGGCTCTGTGGGCTCTATCCATTTCTATAAAGTTGGTAACGGGTTCACCCAGAAGATTGTTAAACACGTCCTGTAAAGTATGTTGGATGTCCTCTGGACCTTCGACTTCCGGTATCCCCCTCACTCGTATGTTGTTTCTTCGTTCCCTGTTATCTAGGTCCTCCACATGTCGCTGCATATCTCTTAACATAGTATGGTGGTCTGCTCCTTGGAGTTGGGTTCTGTGGACTGCTAGCTTAGTTTTTTGGATTTCTTCCTCAGCCATTTCCACTCTGTCTGCTAAGTGTTTAAGGCCTGATTGAAGCACTTGTATTTCTGAGCGACATGTGGACTTTACATCTTCTATCAGTTGTCTAAAGTCCTCTTTGGTGGGGATCGCCTGTAGATATGTTTGCCATTGTGGTGGTGCCGATTGGGTGTGGACTGGCACCGGGTTTCCCTGCTCTGAGGCTGTGCGGGGTGGTAGGGGACCTGTGGCCTGATGCGCAAATCTGCGTGGGGAGTCCCACGGTTCGCTCCAGGATGGAGTTTGAGCGTGCGGAGGGGCCCTTGTTTTATCCATCCTCTGGGGGTGGGGGTCAGGTGTGCCCACTTTTTTAGCATATCTGGTCTGTGGTACTGTCCGTTCTGTGGGTGAGCTGTTGGCCCGTAAGGAGGTTAGCCTTTGTGTTTTTGAGGGCGGTGAGTCAGATTCCATGTGGCTGGAGGGCGTTGGGCTCAGCGTGGGCTCCGGTGGGATCCGGGTACATAGGGTCTGGCAGGGCCGGAATGTCCGCAGAGAAGTCTGAGGGGGTTGGTGAGCATGGTCCAGTGCCCTGAATGCATGGATCCGACGCTGTTCTCAGCAGGCGAGGAAACGCCTCTGAGCATTGTGTGTATTGCTGTGAGGGGAGGCCCATCATGGCGCCCTATAAGGCCTGTGGCGCTGCCTCACGGGAGGTGGATTCGAGGTAGGGACTCACCATTCCCGGCAGATGAGGCTCAGCTGCGGTGTTCATCGGGGCTGGTTCACGGTCCAGGAGCAGCCTGTGAGGCGAGTGAGGCGATGGGGGATCCGAGCGGAGCTGCGGGAGTAGGCCGCAGGAGTGTCCAGCGCCATCTTGGCCGCTCCGGTGAGAGGCATGTCCGTCGGCGGAAAATAGGACCGGAGGTCCGTGGAAGTTCCTGGCGGGGGTAAAGGTGATCCCCTGGCTGCTGCGGATCTAGTGGTCCTGTATCTGCCCATGTGAGATCAGCGGAGCGTCCCCTGTGCGCTGTATGATCACGGGCTGGGAGAGAGCAGGTGAATTAGGCTGCCATCCAGAGCGGATTTCGGTCACGCCCCCTGCCATTTTTTTTTATTGGCGCAGGGTTCCCCTTAATATCCATACCAGACCTGAAGAGCCTAGTATGAAATTTGGGGGGACCCCCACACATTTTTTTTTTAATTTTGATTTGGGGTTCCCCTTAATATGCATACCAGACCCAAAGGGCCTGGTGATGGACTGGAGGTGGCATCCCATGAGTTTTTTTCAATGACTTTTATCTGTATTGCAGAGACCCGACAATTCATTAATAGCCGCCAGCAGTTTTAAATTACTTTTTTTCCTTTAGAAATGTAATTTTGCCTGTTGACTGTTGTAAACACGGGAAACATGCGCTACTTTGCAGGCATACTATAGACACCCCCAGGTACAAAATTTAAAGGAATATTTCACTTTTATTGTTTCACTTTAAGCATTATTAAAATCACTGCTCCCGAAAAAATGGCCATATTTAAAACTTTTTTTGCATTGATATATATCCCCTGGGGCAGGAGATATGTCCCCAAACCCTTTTTATGACAATAACTTGCATATTAGCCTTTAAAATTAGCACTTTTGATTTTTCACGTTCAAGTCCCATAGTCTTTAACGGTGTTCGCATGTTGGAACAAATATTCTGCCTGTTCGCATGTTCTGGATGCGAATCAAACAGGGGGGTGTTCGGCTCATCCCTATTGATGGGGACAGTAGCTGCGTTTGATAGGCACAGTAGCTGCGTTTGATGGCACAGTGGGTGCAATTGATGGGCATAGTGGGTGCAATTGATGGGCACAGTGGCTGCGTTTAATGGGCACAGTGGCTGCGTTTGATGGCACAGTGGCGGGAATTGATGGGCACAGTGGCTGCATTTGATGGGCACAGTAGCTGCGTTTGAAGGGCACAGTAGCTGCATTTGATGGTTTTTTTCAGTTTGTTTGCGTCCCCCCAAAAATTTTGAGCACCAGCCGCCACTGTTCTGGTGTATAATTAACCGGGCGTCTCTGTCATTGTCTGGGGCCCATTAAATCAACACTATCTAGTGGTCCTGTATCTGCCCATGTGAAGCAACCTTTTTCTTGAAAAATTTGGGCTTGTTTGACATGGATTTTCTTTGATCAAAGGTCTTGATATCCTGGTCTCTCAAAATACCAGTTTGACCATTGTCAGTTGGTTTCGTGTAAAGTGGCACCATTGTTCAGGTTATCCTGTTTCAATATAAGGCTTGTATATTGACCTTATTCCTCCCACTGGAGGGGATAATCCACTCAACCTTTCCTCGGGGGGAATGCTCCCCTGGTATGGCAACTCCTTGGCTCTGTGATTTTTATGAATTATGAAAATTTTTATGTATCCAGGCCATGATAGTATACATATATCCATGCCCCCTCACCCTTGTAAAGAAAGAAGAGTAACATGGAAACACATCCACATATATACAAGGAGAGGATGCCAATCTAGTGCCCCCTTTACTTGATGTGTAACATAAAAAAAAATAGTGTTGTCCTGGGGTGGTGGGTCAGCTGGTAATAACAGGAGGAATGAGCTGCTCTGTGACCCCTTTCTCTGTCAGCGTGATAGTGAAACTTCTATCCGTTACTGATCACCCAGATCTATAAGTAGGAAGTGGGGGGGCTGCATTTTGTGCTGATTAATGGGCTACACCTTTGTGCATGTCACCCCAACCAATTAAGATTTTATGCACAGCCATTGCCATGAGCGGTGCCGTGCATGCGCAGTCACAACGTCATTCTAAGGCATCCAGACAAGAGGGGGGCTTCCATCATACCAAATATGGGGTGTGGTGGTCCCATCCCTTGCGTGATTAATCATAGAACAAAGAATCCCCCTTGGATTGGGACTTTGAAAGACCACCAGACCCGTTCAAGTAAAAAAATATATATTTTATTGAGATACTTTAAAAAAGACGTGGAAGCGTCTATGGCATACGATATATAAAACAAAAAAAAAAAAAATAAATCATTCCATACAGAATAGAAACAAAATCAAAAACAGAGAAAATATACAAGGTGACAGTAGTTAGTATACTCTCACGGGGGTAGTGTGCCCCAATACCCGATGCGTTTCTGGTAACTCTGGTACCTTCATCAGGGGTTTGAGAGTTGTGAATATTGTATATATGTATGGATTCTAAAAATATACAGAAAAGACATGTCAGAGAGAAGACATCACATTCTGAAAATGAGCTGTGAATAAATCATAGAACCAAATAGGCACAAACATAAGTGAGTAACTGTACATGATAAAAAAATCACAGTATACCAGTTACTCACACTAAACATGCATAATATGACAATGTGGAAAGCATACATGTTAAACGTAGTACATACCCCTAAGAATGACTCTGTGTTCAAGTAGCACCTATGGCCCCTCAGATCAAATATTGTATTTTCATTTGTGCCAGACCGAGATTGTATGAAAATAGTAAATATGTTGAAATAATGGTATCTATAAAAGAAGTGTAAGTATTAATTGGTTGTTCTATTCCCACATAAAGTTAGTTCACATGTAGAGAAAGGGAGTAAAAAGAAAACGAAAGAAAAAGAGAAGAGGTGCAAAAAGGAAGTGAATGAATGAGAAGGGAAATGTACAAGGGGCGTACATGTGAGGCCTTATTGCAGTGTAACAAAGATACCTGCGAGTGACAAAACCTCAGGTAAGGAGGTAAAAAAGGTTCCATAAAGAGAAGGTGCTACACTGCGATAAAGGCCTCAAATGTCCTTTTTTTCCTACAAATAGAACTTTCGTTTGGTGGTATTTGATCTCCTCTGCATCTGTTATTTTTTGCACTATAAAAAAAGACAATTTTGAAAAAAAATATTTTACTTTCTGCTATAAAACATCCAATAAAAAAATGTAAAAAATCTAATTTCATCAATTTAGGCCAATATGTATTCTGCTACATGTTTTTGGTAAAAAATAAATCCCTATAGGCGTATATTGATTGGTTTGCACAAAAATTATAACGTCTACAAACTATGGCATATTCTTATGGAATTTGTATTTATTTATTTTTTTTACTGATAATGGCGGCGATCAGCTACTTATAGCAGGACTGCGAGATTACGGCGGACAAATCGGACTCTAATTGGCAATTTTGGGGACCAGTGACACCAATACAGTGATCAGTGCTAAAAATATGCAGTGTCACTGTACTAATGACTGGACAAGGGGTTAACATCAGGGGCGATCGAAGGGTTAATGTGTTCCTAGGGAGTGCTTTTAACTGTGTGGGGGAGGTGCTTGTACTGTGGGAAGACATAGGTCCATTATCTTCCCTGTCTTCCCTACTAACAGAACTTGCGATCTACCTTGTTTACATAGGCAGAACGCCATTTTGCTACCAATCAGAAAGAAGATTGTGGGGTCCACCAAAAATCCACCCCAGACCCTTACTTGTAAATATTTTATTCAGAGTTTACATAGTACTGCAATGCTGACAAAAGAAAACACAGAGATGTATACATAACAGATAACAGATACACAAGTGCAGATCTAGTAAGCAGGAGTCGTATGTCAGAATGAAAATCATACCAAAATATATGATGGTTGACCAATAGGAGCAGGTGCATCCCACAACAGATAAACAGATATCTATAGTAGGAACTAAGAAGCGTGGATGGTAAGGGCGTCTCTGTCTCATAACATGTCACGGTAAGAGAGAGTCAGAGAGAGAGCAAGCAAGATCTACATGCAAAGTAGTGATTAACCAAACTGAAGCAAACATAAGTAACAGTTGGTCTGCAGAGGTTTCTCATAGTCAAGTGAGTATCGGATAGGAGAGTAGATGGTACGGGAGTAATCACTGGTGTATGCACGTCTGTCAAAGCGTGGGTGTGGTCAACACTTCGCCAGAGTGGGGTTCACTGCCCAGGGTGAGAGCAGGATGCGGTAGTTTGAGTTGGCCCAGTGCATTGGTAAGGTTCGCCTTGGCATGGCAAACTGAAAGGTGGTTATGAGTTGGTGAATTTCAGTCAAGCAAAAGGTGTATTCAATAGAGGTTTTCCAACGTGTAAAAAAAAGTTTGGTAGGTCTAAAGTTCTGTAGCATAGCGTCCAGTTTTTCCAAGTATAGAAGCATTTTTAGCTTCTTCTTAAAGGGGTTGTAAACCCTCGTGTTTTTTCACCTTAATGCATCCTATGCATTAAGATGAAAAAACACCTGGCAGTGACCGCCCCCCGTTTTACTTACCTGATCCCTGGAATTTCACCCGGCGGGGACGCACGGTCCCTCTGTCCGGGGTTCTCGGCTCTTAATTGGATAAATTGATAGCAGCGCAGCCATTGGCTCCCGCTGCTGTCAATCAAATCCATTGACACGTGCATCGGGGGCGGGGCTGAGTCATACATTCAGTGGCTATGGACACCGAATGATGGACGCGGGAGAGTGCCCGGAAGGTAACCCCCCCCCGGGAGAGCACTTCTCCTAGGGGGTTATCTGATGCAAGGAGGATCCACGAGAGCTGCTGAGGGACCCAAGAAGACGGTGTTCGGGGCCACTCTGTGCAAAACGAGGTGCATGGTGGAGGTAAGTATGACATGTTTGTTATTTTTTTTTTTTAACCACTTACCTACTGGGCACTTAAACCCCCTTCCTAACCAGACCAGTTTTCAGCTTTCGGTGCTCTAACATTTTGAATGACAATTACTGAAATTTTTGTCCTTTTTTCACACAAATAGAGCTTTCTTTTGGTGGTATTTAATCACCGCTGAGTTTTTTAAATTTGTTTCTCATTTCTTGAGACCCTAACAAGCCAGGAAAGTACAAATACCCCCCAAATGACCCCTTTTTGGAAAGTAGACATTCCAAGGTATTTAGTAAGAGGCATGGTGAGTTTTTTGACGTTGTAATTTTTTCCCATAATTCTTTGCAAAATCAAGATTTTTTTTCACAAAATTGTTATATTTGCAGGTTATTTCTCACACACAGCATATGCATAGCACAAATTACACCCCAAAACACATTCTACTACTCCTCCTGAGTATGGCAATACCACATGTGTGAGACTTTTACACAGCCTGGCCACATACAGAGGCCCAACATGCAGGGAGTGCCATCAGGCGTTCTTGGAGCATAAATTACACATATAATTTCTTGACTACCTCTTACATTTTTGAAGGCCCTGAAGAACCAGGACAATGGAAACGCCCCAAAAATGACCCCATATTGGAAAGAAAACAACCCAATGTATAATCTATGAGGCATCTTTTGAACATATAATTTTTTTTCTACAAGTTTATGGAAAATGTGTATGGCGATACCACATGTGTGAGACTTTTCCATAGCGTGGCCACATACAGAGGACCAACATGCAGGGAGCACCATCAGGTGTTCTAGGGACATAGGTTTCAAATCTAATTTGACTACCTATTACACTTTTGTGAGGCACTGTAGTGGCATGGATGTGGCATGGATGATAACTGATGTGGCATGGATGAGCATGAAAGGGGATGGATGAGCCGTGGATGGGGATGGCAGAGCATGAATGACTATGGCTGAGTACGGATGGGTACGGCTGAGTATGGCTGGGTATAGATGGGATGGCTGGGTATGACTGAGTACGGCTGGGTATGGCTGAGTATGGCTGGGTATGGCTGGGTACGGCTGAGTATTGCTGAGTAGGGATGAGCTTCGTGTTCGAGTCGAACCCATGTTCGACTCGAACATGGTGTGTTCGGTCATTTGCCGAATTACGAACGATATCGTTTGCGCCAAATTCGAGTGGTGCGTCACAGCCCATAATTCACTGCGGCATCGCAGTGCATTGCTGGCTGATGATTGGCCAAGCATGTACTATGACCCGCATGCTTGGCCAATCACAGCGCCATCTGAACAGAGAGCCGTAATTGGCCAAAGTCAAGGAGGTTTTGGTCAATTATGGCTCAGGGGGCTTAGTACACTCTATATAAGGCCGCCTGCACGGCGGCCCTGTGTAGTGTGCTCCGGCGTTCAGATAGAGAGAGAGAGACAGACAGTGTCATTTGATTTATGTTGAATAGAGTAGGCAGGTCCAGTCAGTTAGCTGCAGTTACAGTGTATTGTGTATATATATGCATCCCAGGTGTTTTGTGTGTGTGTGTGTGTGTATATATATATATATATATATATATATATATATATATACACACACTGTATTCAGTTTAGCTAGATCCTGTTCTTCTCTTCCTAATATACTGACAGGCAGGCAGGTGTTTTTACAGTACTTCCAGCTACTGTACTGTGTACCCTGCACAGTCTCACCTACAGTATAGTGACCTGCAGCCAGGTGCTTGTGTAGGCTCATTGAAGTATTTCCAGCTACTGTACTGTGTACCCTGCACAGTCTCACCTACAGTATAGCAACCTGCAGCCAGGTGCTTGTGTAGGCTCATTGAAGTATTTTCAGTTACTGTACTGTGTACCTCACACAGTCTCACCTACAGTATAGCTACCTGCAGCCAGGTGCTTGTGTAGGCTCTTGACGTATTTCCAGTTACTGTACTGTGTACCCTGCACAGTTGCACCTACAGTATAGCTACCCGGAGACAAGTGCAGGTGTTATCATACTAATAATACTACAGGCAGGCAGTTGATTGATTGTTGATTCTGCTAGCTGCAGTATAATCGGTATATGTATATATATATATATATATATATATATATATATATATACATCTCAGTTTTGTGCAGCTCACTGCAGGCCAATAGTATGTCTGGAAGGCCAACAAGGAGAGGCAGACAGTCACAAGCCAATAAAAGAGGGCAAGCAGGCTCTGTGTCTAAAGACAACAGTGCTGGTCGTGGACACGGTGCATCCTCATCAGCACGTGGCCGTGGGACACGCTTGGCCTTTTTTTCGGCAGCTGGCCGCGTTGAGCCGCAACATGCAGAAGACTTGGTTGAGTGGATGACCAAGCCGTCCTCATCCTCCTCATCCTCTCTCACCCAGGCTCATGGTACTTTGTCTGGCAAAGTAGCTGCCAATGTGGCTTCTTCCCTCGGCTCAATGGCATCAGTGACTCCTTCCCTAGCCCTACCATGTCCTCCTGAGGAGTCCCTTGAACTGTTTGACCACTGTTCTGGGTACATGCTCCAGGATCTCCAACCCCACTATACCTTCAGTCCTCTCTGAGACCTGCACTGAGAGGAATAAAGGTGTAGAATTAGGTGTGTCACAGCCAAGTACTTGCAAGCAATCTGCTATCGGCACGCTGACGTCAGATTGTACCAGGCAAATTTCCCTGCCCCAGCTGCTGCACCGCAGAAAGAAGTTCGCTTCCAGCCATCCACATGCCCAGCATTTGAATGCTAGCTTGGCAAAATTGCTAGCACTTCAACTGCTACCTTTTCAGTTGGTAGACTCTGCCCCCTTCCGTAAGTTTGTGGAATGTGCGGTTCCTCAGTGGCAGGTTCCCAAACGCCACTTTTTCTCACAGAAGGCGATTCCGGCTCTCTATTGGCATGTGGAAGGCAATGTCTTGGCCTCGCTGGACAGGGCGGTCAGCGGTAAGGTGCATATTACCGCTGACTCATGGTCCAGCAGGCATGGACAGGGACGTTACCTGCAAAGCCTGCGGAAGGATCCTCGTATTCGTGGTATCAAGAAGAGGGATCAATACTGGCTGGCGACCCTCCTTGATCAATGTTACAAGGGTAAGGTTGCAGACCTTATCTTGCCATCGCAGAGGGAGCAGAGGATGAAACATCTTCGGGAGGCCTTTCAGAAAGGTCTGTGCAATGCGTTCCCAGAGACTGGGAGGTTACAAACTCCTGTTCCTGGACAACGTGTTGCTGAGGCTTTGGTCAGTTAAAGAAGGAGCAGTGGAGAAGGTGGCCATCTGACTGATGCAATCAGACAATTTTTTAGTCCGCAGCCCCAAGGTATGATCGGTTCCAGCAACCAACGCCAGCGTCTGTTTTACATGGTGCAGGAATACCTAGGGGCAAGATCTGACTTGGACACCTTTCCCACCAAAAATCCTCTGGGTTACTGGGTCTTGAGGATGGATTACTGGCCAGAGCTTGCACAGTATGCAATTGAGCTACTGGCCTGTCCTGCATTCAGCGTTCTTTCGGAACGCACATTCAGTGCTGCTGGAGGCTTTGTAACCGATCACAGGGTGCACCTGTCCACCGACTCGGTCGATCGACTGACCTTCATAAAAATGAATCACTCTTGGATCACCACCAACTACCAAGCACCTGATGCTGATGTAACCAAATAACTTTTTTTTGAAATGTCAGATCCCTTCAAAGACTGCCTATGCTGATGCTGAGTGACTATCCTGTTATGCTGAGTAATTATCCTCTTCCTCCTCAATGATCATGCTGATAGCTTGTAAGAAAATTTTTGGTTCTGGGCACCGCCACCAGTGCCTAAGGCCCAATTTTTCAGCCCCTGTTTAACAGGGGCGTGTAATTACAAATTTTGATGCAATTCTTTGCAGCAGGGCTAGTTCCTGCACTCCAACTAGAGTATCTGTGAGGGGCTGCAGTATTGTGGCACCAGCACCAGTGCCTAAGGCCCAATTTTTCAGCCACTGTTTAACGGGCGTGTAATTATAATTTTTGATGCAATACTTTGCAGCAGGGCTAGTTCCTGCGCTCCAACTAGAGTATCTGTGAGGGGTTGCAGTGTTGTGGCACCAGCACCAGTGCCCAAGGCCCAATTTTTCTGCCCCTGTTCAACAGGGACATGTAATTACAATTCTTGATCTAATATTTCACAGCAGGGCCCGTTTCTGCGCCCACCAAGAGTAACTGTGAGGACTTACAGTGTTGTGGCACCAGCACCACCACCACCAAAGGCCCAATTTTTCTGGCCCTGTTCAACAGGGGCATGTAATTACAATTCTTGATATAATATTTCACAGCAGGGCCTGTTCCAGCGCACACCAAGAGTAACTGTGAGAACTTACAGTGTTGTGGTACCACCACCACCAAAGGCCCAATTTTTCTGCCCCTGTTTAACAGGGGCATGTAATTACAATTCTTGATCTAATATTTCACAGCAGGGCCCTGTGAGGGCTTACAGCGTTGTGGCAACACCAACACCTAAGGCCCAAATTTCTGCTGAGTATATAGGGCAGGCCCCTACTTTCAAACATCCAACTTACAAATGACTCCTACTTGCAAACGGAAGGAGCAACAGGAAGTGAGATGAACTCTACCCCTAGGAAGGGAAATTCTCTCCTGTAAGCGTTAATATGGGAAAAACGTTTTTCCTTTCCACTGATGCTTTATCACCAATCCTTGTTTCACTAAAAACCCCAAATTTTCAAACAACATTTGTCATTGGGACAAAAAGTGAGGCGAAATCTTCTGAAGAGGAGCACAGACAGCAAAACAAATGTCACAGGGGTGATAACCCTTCCCTATGTTTTCCAAAAAGCTTAAAATAGATTTTTTTGCTGGAGCTAAACACGTTAAAAATGTACCAGTTCAAAATTACAAACAGATTCTACTTAACAACAAACCTACAGTCCCATGTATACTGCTGTTCAGCGTACATAGGGCCTGGTGGCACCACACCTTTCCTTTTTTTAATTTGGGTGCAGGGTTCCCCTTAAATTACCAAACAAGACCCAAAGGGCCTGGTAATGGACTGGGGGGTACCCATGCCAATTGTCTCACATTTTTATCCATATTGCCAGGACCCGACATTACAATAAAGCCGCAAGCAGTTTTAAATGACTTTTATTCCTTTAATAATGTCATTTTGTGCAGGGACTGTTCTAAGCATGGGAAACATGTGCCACTTTAAAGGCATACTATAGACACCCCCCAGGTACGATATTTAAAGGAATATTTCACTTTTTTTTTTTTTACTTTAAGCATCATTAAAATCACTGCTCCCGAAAAAAAGGCAGTTTTTAAAACTTTTGTTTGCATTGATATATGTCCCCTGGGGCAGGACCCGGGTCCCCAAACCCTTTTTAGGACAATACCATGCAAATTAGCCTTTAAAATTAGCACTTTTGATTTCGAAGGTTTGAGTCCCATAGACGTCAATGGGGTTCTAACGTTCGTGCAAATTTTCGGTCCGGGGGGTGTTCGGCTTATCCCTATTGCTGAGTATGGATGGTATGGCTAATTGTGGATGGGATGGCTGAGCATGGATGGATGGATGAGTATTGCTGGGGATGGATGGATGGCTGAGCATGGATGGATAGATGAGTATGCTGAGTATGGATAAGTATGCTCAGTATGGATGGCTGAGCATGGATGGATGAGTATGCTGAGTATGGATGAGTATGGATGGGTGAGCATGGATGGATAGATGAGTATGGATGGGTGAGCATGGATGGATGGATGAGTATGCTGATTATGGATGAGGATTGATGAGTATGGATGGGTATGCTGAGCATGGATGGCTGAGTATGCTGAGTATGGATGGGTGAGCATGGATGGATGGATGAGTATGCTGAGTATGGATGGCTGAGCATGGATGGATGAGTATGCTGAGTATGGATGGGTGAACATGGATGGATGGATGAGTATGGATGGCTGAGCATGGATGGACGGATGAGTATGCTGAGTATGGATGGATGAGTATGGATGGGTGAGTATGGTGAGTATGCTGAGTATGGATGGGTGAGCATGGATGCGTGGATGAGTATGCTGAGTATGGATGGGTATGCTGAGTATGGATGACTGAGCATGGATGGATGGATGAGTATGCTTAGTATGGATGGGTGAGCATGGATGGATGAGTATGCTGAGTATGGATGGGTGAGCATGGATGGATGAGTATGCTGAGTATGGATGGATGGATGAGTATGCTGCGTATGGATTAGGTATGCTGAGTATGGATGGATGGATGAGTATGCTGAGTATGGATAGGTATGCAGAGCATGGATGGGTATGGATGGCTGGAATGGGCACATATCAGCGCTGTGGGCACTACACATCCAGCCCACAGCGCTGCTGCCACCGATCTCTCCCCTCTCCCCTTGCACTGTACCAATAGGTACGGGGAGGGGAAAGAGGAACCGGACGTGACGCCGGTTTGTTTACAAGTGATCACTCCGTCATTTGACGGGGCGATCACATGGTAAACGGCTGCTATTAGCGGCTGTTTAACGTGATCCGTGATGCGCTGGGTCCAGAGTCTGCTAGGGTGCACGCGGGATTCTGGGAGGACGTCATAGTACGCCCTCCCAGAGTTATCTGCCCGCACTGCAGCCGTCATTCGGCTATAGTGCAGTCGGCAAGTGGTTAAATGATCAAAGCTTTACATTCACTTTAACTGTAGAGAGAAATGGGCCATGAGGGGATGTCCAGGCCTAGAGTACGACCCCCCTGGCTGTTAGACAAAGATTTATCCATGGGGTCAAGGACAACGATTTTCCCCTGATCAAAGAGGCAGCATCAGGAGGCGATGTGTAGCTGAATAGGCAGATATACTTAGGAAATTTCAGGTTGGTGATTCCAAAGACTTAGTGGGTAATTTGATTCCAATAGTCCTGAATCTTGTTGCATGTCTAGAAATGATGAAGGGTTGGTCTGCTGACCCCACACCAGGGAAAAACAGCTAGCAGGCAATTGGACGAGTCCATCAGGGCAGGGACGAAAGCCCTGTGGATGAGCTTGAATTGTATTTTTTGCCATTGCTCATTAACAGTGGCTTGTATCCCTCTAGGAGGACTGTTGTGCCCTCCAATTGCGGAATATCCTTAAACCAGCCTTCCCATAGGGATGATCCCTTTGAGGCGGTGGTATGTTGCAGCAACTGGGAATACAGTGACGAGATGGAGTAGTTTTTTTGTTGTATCTCTCTGTCAACAACTGGATGTGCCAGAGTATACCTCCCCGTGCCTAATTGAGTTTTGACAAAATCCCCCAGTTGGTAGTAGTGGAAGAGATGAGGGGGTAGATGGTATTTCTGGGATACAGTGCCTTGCAAAAGTATTCACCCCCCTTAGCTTTTTACCTATTTTGTTACATTACAGCCTTTAGTTCAATGTTTTTTTAACCTGAACTATATGTGATGGTTGAGAACACAATAGTCTAAGTTGGTGAAGTAAAATTAGAAAAATATATACATAAAACAATTTTTCAGAAATAAAAAAGTGATAATTGGCATGTGGGTATTAGGGATGGGCAAACGGTTCGGCCCGAGCATAAGTTCAAGCCGAACTTTGGTTGTTCGGATGTTCAGCAAACAATATGCGGTGTTCAGGGCAAATTCAAAAGCCACCGGAACGCTGTTAACCCCTTCCCGCCGAGCGTACACAGATGTGCGTACTCGGCTTTCAGGGGTTATACCGGGATGATTCCTGCAGCTGCAGGCATCATCCCAGTACTGTTTTTTAGAGCCGGCGATCGGCTATCCAGGTATAACAACCAATGTGGCTAAAAGCCGCTTGGCTGTTTTACCGGAGGAGCGGGAGGGGATGTCCCCCCTCCCGCCACCTCCCACCGCTCTTACCAGGCCTCCTGTTCCATCGGGAGGCACGATCATCAATCCGCCACCTCCGGTGGCTAGTGACAGTCTGGAACGAAGCCGTGAGCGGCTTCGTTCCAGCCTCCTAATTGTAGACATGGAAGCGACGTCATGACGTCACCTCCCATTTAGTCGGCTGCCAATGGCGCCGGTTTTAAAAAAATATACAGTATTCAGAATCGCCAAAAACAGCGATCTGAATACTTTGAAGTGCAAAGGAGGGATCGGGGGTCTTTTAGACCCCCAATCCCTCCATAAAGAGTACCTGTCACCACCTATTACTGTCACAAGGGATGTTTACATAAAGGTGATCAAAATTTTTTTTTTTTAAATAACACAATTTATTAATATAAAAATAAATAAGAAAAAAACATTTTTAAAGCGCCCCCTACCCCGCATAGCAAAGAAAATGCATACGGAAGTCACGCCCGCATATGTAAACAGAGTTCAAATCCCACATGTGAGGTATCGCCGCAATCGTCAGAGCGAGAGCAATAATTCTAGCACTAGACCTCCTCTGTAACTCTAACCTGGTAACCGTAAAAAAAATTTAAAGCGTCGCCTATGGAAATTTTTAGGTACCATAGTTTGTTGCCATTCCACGAGTGCGTGCAATTATAAAGCGTGACATGTTTGGTATCTATTTACTCGGCGTAACATCATCTTTCACATTATACAAAAAAAATGGGCTAACTTTACTGTTTGTTTTTTTTTAAATTCATGAAAGTGTCCCTTTTCCCAAGTTGAGTTTAAAATATTGCAACAATCACCATTTTATTCTCTAGATTCTCTTCTAAAAAAATATAAGGGGCTCTAAGTAATTTTCTAGCAAAAAATACGGATTTTAACTTGTAAACACCAAATGTCAAAAATGGGCTTAGTCATGAAAGGGTTAAAGCCTATGGAACAGTAACATGAAAAATCAAAAGTGCTCATTTTAAAGGCTTATATGCAAGTTATTGCCATAAAAAGTGTTTGGGGACCTGGGACCTGCCCCAGGTGACATGTATCAATGCAAACATTTTTTTTTTAAACGGCTGTTTTTTTCGGGAGCAGTGATTTTTTTAATGCTTAAAGTGAAACAATAAAAATGAAATATTCCTTTAAATATTGTGCCTGGGGGGTGTCTATAGTATGCCTGTAAAGTGGCGCATTTTTCCCGTGTATAGAACAGTACCACAGCAAAATTACATTTCTAAAGGAAAAATTTTCATTTAAAACTGATCGCGGCTGTAATGAATTGTCGGGTCTCGGCAATATAGATAAAACTCATTGAAAAAAAAAGGGCATGGGCCCCCCCCCAGTCCATTACCAGGCCCTTTGGGTCTGGTATGAATATTAAGGGGAACCCCCAACCAAAATTTTTTTAAAAAAATTGCGTGGGGGTCCCCCCAAAATTCATACCAGGCCCTTCAAGTGTGGAAATTAAGGGAAACCCTGCGCCAATTTTTTTTTTTTAAATGGTGTAGGGGTCCCCCCCAAAATCCATACTAGACCCTTCAGGCCCTTCGCCAAAATAAAAGAAAACAGCGTAGGGATCCCCCCAAAATCCATACCAGACCCTTATCCGAGCCCGCAAGCTGGCAGGCTTGAGGAAAAGAGGGGGGGACAAGAGAGCACCCCCCCTCCTGAACCGTACCAGGCCACATGCCCTCAACATGGGGAGGGTGCTTTGGAGTCTGACCCCAAAGCACCTTGTTCCCATGTTGATGGGGACAAGGGCCTCATCCCCACAACCCTTTCCCGTTGGTTGTGGGGGTATGCAGACGGGGGGCTTATTGGAATCTGGAAGCCCCTTTAACAAGGGAACCCCCAGATTCCGCCCCCATGTGAATTGGTAATGGGGTACATTGTACCCCTACCATTTCACAAAAAAAGTGTCAAAAATGGTAAAAAAGACAGCTTGGGACAAGTCCTTTATTAAAAAATAAAAATGTCCCGCGATATAAATCCACTCTGCCCGATGAACCGAAAAAGAAAAAAAAAAGCTGCAGCCGTTCCGCCTCCATGGAGGGCTCCCGCCGATTGAAGCTTCTTCTGGGTGACATTTCTTATATAGCTGAGATAGGGGCCACCCGGTGATGTAAACAGGTGACCCCGCCCCCCTCTGACACCATGGGGCTCCCCTGTGGCTTAAGAGGGGGGCAGGGCCACCCGTTTATGCCACCAGGTGGCCCCGCCCTTGGATATACAAGAACTGTCACCCAGAAGAAGCGTTAGTCGGCGGGAGCCCTCCATGGAGGCGGAATGGTTGCGGCTTTTTTTTCTTTTTCGGTCATGGATTTACATCGCAGGACTTTTTTTTTTTAAATAAAGGACTTGTCCCAAGCTGTCTCTTGTCTTTACCACTTTTTACACTTTTTATTGTGAAATGGTAGGGGTACAATGCACCCCGTTACCAATTCACATGGGGGGGAGGCCGGGATCTGGGGGTCCCTTTGTTAAAGGGGGCTTCCAGATTCCGATAAGCCCCCACCTGCATACCCCCACAACCATTGGGCAAGAGTTGTGGGGATGAAGCCCTTGTCCCCATCAACATAGGAACAAGGTGCTTTGGGGGGCTACTCCAAAGCACCCTCCCCATGTTGAGGGTATGTGAACTGGTACGGTTCAGGAGGAGGGGCACTCTCTCACCCCCCTCTTTTCCTGTGGCCTTCCAGGTTGTGTGCTCGGGTAAGGGTCTGGTATGGATTTTAATTTTTTTAATTTTGGCGCAGGGTTCCCCTTAAAATCCATACCAGACCCTTTTGGGGGGACCCTTACGCCATTTTTTTAAAATTTGGCGCAGGGTACCCCTTAATTTCCATATCAGACCTAAAGGGCCTGGTATGGATTTTGAGGGGGACCCCCACACAATTTTTTTTAAATTTTGGTGCGGGGTTCCCCTTAATATTCATACCAGACCCAAAGGGCCTGGTAACTTGCATATAATTTAGATATATAATATTTAGATGATATTCAGTTCACCGTTTATATAGACTTAGCGCCCTCCACAGTCTACCCTTTCTACCCTCTGAACTTGCATATAAGCCTTTAAAATGAGCACTTTTGATTTTTCATGTTCGTGTCCCATAGACTTTAACGGTGTTCGTGTGTTCTTCCAAATTTTTTGCCTGTTCGGTATGTTCAGATGCGAACTGAACCCGGGGGGTGTTCGGCTCATTCCTTCATCCCTAATGCGTATGTATTCACCCCCTTTGTTATGATGCCCATAAAAAGCTCTGGTGCAACCAATTACATTCAGTAAGTCACATAATTAGTGAAATGACATCCACCTGTGTGCAATCTAAGTGTCACATGATCTGTCATTACATATACACACCTTTTTAAAAGGGCCCAGAGGCTGCAACACCTAAGCAACAGGCACCACTAACCAAACACTGCCATGAAGACCAAGGAACTCCAAACAAGTAAGGGACAATGTTGAGAAATTGGGAAGGTGGAAATGTGGGGGCAGTTGCTGATGCTGGCCAATACACTATGTGGTGCTCAAATATACACAACACACAAGACCACCTAAAATGGTTAATAGACTATCACAGTACTGATACAATGACCCAATGGCTGTAATAAAAAAATCAAGCTTTATTACAATGCAAAAAAAGGAAATAACATACAAAAAATATTAAAAATACACCACAATTAACTGACTACTAATGGGTTCCCCCGTAGAGCTTCTGTTGAGGAAAAAATTATACTCCACTTCAACAGAAGCTCTACGGGGGAACCCGTTAGTAGTCAGTTAATTGTGGTGTATTTTTAATATTTTTTGTATGTTATTTCCTTTTTTGCATTGTATTAAAGCTTGATTTTTTATTACAACCATTGGGTCATTGTATTAGTACTGTGATAGTCCATTAACCATTTTAGGTGGTCTTGTGTATTGGCCAGCATCAGCAACTGCCCCCACATTTCCACCTTCCCAATTTTCCATATTTCAATTTGGATGATGGTACGTTTTTACTTTACATTTATCATTAATATATGAGGCTATACTCAAAAAAATTTGTTAAGGGACAATGTTGTTGAGAAGTACAAGTCAGGGTTAGGTTATAAAAAAATATCCAAATCTTTGATGATCCCTAGGAGCACCATCAAATCTATCATAACCAAATGGAAAGAACATGGCACAATAGCAAACCTGCCAAGAGATGGCCGCACACCAAAACTCACAGACCAAGGCGGGCATTAATCAGAGAGGTAGCACAGAGACCTAAGGTAACTCTGGAGGAGCTGCAGAGTTCCACAGCAGAGACTGGAGTATCTGTACATACTGTAGGATGACAATAAGCCGTATGCTCCATAGAGTTGGGCTTTATGGCAGAGTGGACAGAAAAAAGCCATTACTTTCAGCAAAAAACAAAATGGCACATTTTGAGTTTGCAAAAAGACATGTGGGAGACTCCCAAAATGTGTGGAGAAAGGTGCTCTGGTCTGATGAGACTAAAATTGAACTTTTTGGCCATCAAGGAAAACGCTATGTCTGGCGCAAACCCAACACATCACATCACATCACATCACCCAAAGAACACCATCCCCACAGTAAAACATGGTGGTGGCAGCATCATGCTGTGGGGATGTTTTTAAGCAGTCAGGACTGGGAAACTGGTCAGAGTTGAGGGAAAGATGTATGGTGCCAAATACAGGGATATTCTTGAGAAAAACCTGTACCACTCTGTGTGTGATTTGAGTCTAGGACGGAGGTTCACCTTCCAGCAGCACAATGACCCCACACACACTGCTAAAGCAACACTAGAGTGTTTTTTAGGGGAAACATGTAAATGTGTTGGAATGGCCTAGCCAAAGCCCAGACCTCAATCCAATAGAAAATCTGTGGTCAGACTTAAAGTTTGCTGTTCACAAGTGCAAACCATCCAACTTGAAGGAGCTGGAGCAGTTTTGCAAGGAGGAATGGGCAACAATCCCAGTGGTAAGATCTGGCAAGCTCATAGAGACTTTATCCAAAGTGACTTGGAGCTGTGATAGCAGCAAAAGGTGGCTCTACAAAATATTGACTTTAGGGGGGTGAATAGTTATGCACATTGACTTTTTCTGTTATTTTGTCCTATTTGTTGTTTGCTTCACAATAAAAAAAAAAAAACATCTTCAAAGTTGTGGGCATGTTCTGTAAATTAAATGATGCAAATCCTCAAACAATCCATGTTAATTCCAGGTTGTGAGGCAACAAAACACAAAAAATGCCAAGGGGGGGGGGGTGAATACTTTTGCAAGGCACTGTATCTCCTGAAAGGACCGAGGTAGACCCTTACTTTTGATGAGGATCTGGTATGGATTTTAAGTTGGGACCTGATAAAAAAAAAATGTGGAGTCTCCCAAAATAGAGACCCATATCTGGGCATGCAGCCTAGCTGTCCAGAAAAAAGAGGAGTAGTGAGTGTATAGCACCCCCCTCCCTCCTGAACCATACCAGACTACATGCCCTCAACATTGGGAGGATACCTTGCCAAGGGGCCACTCCTGGCAAGGCACCATGTCCCCATGTTGATAGGGAGAAGGACCTTGTCTTCCCAACCTTGGTCGACTGGTTGTGGAGGTCTGTGGGGGGAATCTGGAAGCTCCCTTTAAAATATGGGGGCCCACAGAAATCTTTCGCTTCCCTCCAAGAGAATAAGTTACAAGGTACATAGTACCCCTTGTTACTCATTCACAAAAAAAGTTGCAAAGGAAATAGCACGGATGCTGCGAAAAAACATTTTATTCAAAATCCAACATCAATCACGTCTCCAAGCAATATAGATGAATGGCTCCAGTCAACACAAATAAAACATGCACTATGATGATCTTCTTCTGTAATTTTATTATGGCCACTGAATAAATTAATTCTAGCTGCAGCAGCTGTAGTTTGGGCGGGTGAGCGAGCTGGCCATATCTGGTCACTTATTTTGCCTGTTCAGTGAACTGAACAGCTTGGGTATGGGTTAACTCATGGGCTCAGGTCCACTTTTGTAGTTTTTTTTTTCATTTTTATGGCACTACAACAGAGCTTACTGAATAGCCACAGTTTTGGGTAGTTAAAAGAATGGCCTAGTATTGGCCAGTAAGGATGAGCTCCAGGGTGTCCGCACAGCCCACATGCAGAGCCTGCCAGGAAGTCGGCACTGTGCTGCGCTAATCACAGGCAGCGAGACATTTCCCGATGCACGGCTGCAGAGATCGGGAAATGTCTCACTGCCTGTGATTAGCGCAGAGCAGTGCCGACTTCCTGGCGGGCTCTGCACGTGGGCTGTGCGAACACGCCGGAGCTCATCCTTATTGGCCAGTAAGACTCCCCCTGGCATTTCTAGAGAAAAATTTTTGAGACCTCAGTATCATCCAGATCTTGCTGTGGAATTCCAACCACCACTGGACCAGTTTGCAGCTTATACTGTATTACAGTGGTCCTGCAAGCTACTGAACATATGCAACAATACTGCAATACAAATCAATAGAATACCTCTCCTGCATAAGTCTGAATTAGAGTTGATCTCAAAATTTGGATGATATTAGATTTACACCAAATTTCATGAATCAACAATGTCCATGCTGAAAAGGGTAGTTGATTGGAATACAATGCAGGGGCAGCATTGAGCCAATAAAGAGCCGGACTGATACGCTCTGGATTAGAGCAATGGGCCAGCCCTCCAGCATTCAGAGTTTAGCTACTTGCTTCCCCACTCCTGCAGCTTGACTGTCATGGGCGGCTTAGTCATGTTTATATACATGATTGCGCTTGTTCCAGGTTAGGAGCGCGCAGATCATGGTTACCGGTAACCAGGTATCATGTGATCGCTATGATTGGTCATAGTGATCACATGAAAACAATATAAACAACCTGTTATGAATGGCTTTTCATTTATGAACAGCTTGCTTATGGTTGTGATCTGTGATTGGCCCAAAGCAATCACATGGTATCTGGCTACCTGTACCATCTGATAAGCTTAGCCAATCACAGATCACAAACATAAGCAATCTGTTTATGAGTAAGGTGAAAATACAGGAAGCGCCACCTCAATGTAGTATTTAATCGCAAAGTAATGCAGGCCATTTCCTGATCATCCAGAACTGTCTCTGCATGGTGCCTGATTATTCTAACTCCGATTGTTGTGAAGCGAGTTATCCCTTGTGAGACCTCTATGGCTGGCCTGTATAAGATATAATCACTGAGGAAAATCCTCATCAGATAGTTTGAACTCACCAAATACCGATTCCATCCACAGAAGTGCTTTTATTCTGAACATCAGGTTACAGCAGATGACAGGATACAAACAGATGAATAGGTTGTAATATTTATGCGGTCAAAAGATGATATAGTCTGTAGCTTACAATGTAGAAGACATGTGCCCTGCTATATGTGGCTTGTAGCTGCATCCATGACACAGGAACTACAAAACACAGAAAGCAGGGTGGAGCATTACATTCAAAGGAAGTGTGTCATAACATCAGAGAAAAAGAACATAAGATAACAAGTGCATTACCACAAAAGGTCACTAGATGGCAGCATGTGAACTAAATACAAAGGTCCATAGAAAATGGTTAGGAAAACAGTCTATATAAATTATATGCCCTGTTGGGGCAGCACACTCCCCGTCTGGCATGGTAAATGTCACTATATGCATCCGAACGGTAGTTATGTAGCTGCAAATAACAGTGTAATTTACTGGATGTCTTGAAGACCTGAAAGACATAAAAAGAAAATGCATATAATGCAATAACAATAACTCTTAATTTAAGGCTTCAAGTTATGTCAACTAAAGTTCAAGACACTTTCTTCTTGAAGTCACAGATAGGATCCAGCAGCGTAGGCAAACAAGTTCATTCTCCAAAGGGCAAGAGCAGAATAAGTTCCGTGATAGGTCTGATAAAAGTCTTTACAGTCCCTTGTCTTGAAACCTTCACCTCCACCTTGCGTACCTTACCGTCATCACTAGGAACGCTCCTTACAATAGGTCCCATGGGCCATTCGATTCTTTCAGCTTGCTGGTCCTTAAGAAGAACAAGATCTCCAACTTGTATGTTAGGGTTCAGCCTTTGCCATTTCCTGCGTCCTTGCAGAGCAGAAAGATACTCCATCTTCCAACGATTCCAGAAGCAGTTGGCGAGGTGTTGTACTCACTTCCACTGGTCATAGCATAGATTTCTTGCTTTAAAGATTCGAGGTGGAACAGGAACAGACCCAAGCTTTTGGGTAAGAACAGTAGCAGGGATAAGGATAGTTGGGGTCTCTGGATCTTGGACACTGGAACAAGTGGTCTTGAAGTGATTATGGCAGATGCCTCTGCCAGGAAGGTGGTTAGAATCTCGTGGGTAAGTCTTGTGAAGTTAAAGTCTATAAGCATAGAATCCAATATTTTACCTTTGATGCCTATTATTCTCTCCCATGAGCCACCCATGTGGGAAGAATGAGAAGGATTGAAAATCCATGCACAGCCCCTTTCAGCTAACAGGTCTTGGATTGGCCTAGAGTTGAGCTGTAATACTCGACAGGCTCCAACGAAATTTGTTCCACAGTCAGATCTTAGTGTCTTGACTGGTCCTCTGATGGCTAAGAATTGTCTTAGAGCATTGATGAAACTTGAGCCATCCATAGATTCCTTCTAGATTACTTCAATGTGTACTGCACGCACACTCATGCAAGTGAACAGCACTGCCAATCGTTTGCTATTTGCTTGGCCACCTCGAGTTCTGTGAGCTGTTACCATCCATGGCCCAAAGACATCCAGACCAACATGAGTGAAAGGTGGGTCAGTACTTAACCTGTCAGCTGGCAAATCTGACATTTGCTGTTGTTGATGTTTCCCTCTCAGTTTGCGGCACTGAACACAGCTGTGCAGTGTAGCTGTGATCTGTCTTTTTGCTCCTATAATCCAAAGGCCTGTAGCTTTTATGGCACCCTCTGTGAAGTGTCTACCTTGGTGCCTAACCCCTTCATGGTAGTGTTGTATGAGCAAAGTGGTGATGTGATGGCGAGCAGGTATAATGAGAGGATGCTGTTCTTGCTCACTCAACTCAGCCTTGTTTAAACATCCACCAACCCTTAACATACCATCATTGTCAACGAATGGATTCCGGTTGGCAATTGGACTGTTTTTTGCAATGTCCGTCTGGTCACGGATACATTTGATTTCTGAGCCAAAGACACTCTGTTGTACACTGTGTATTATGATCAATTCAGCTTCGGCAATGTTTTTTGCAGAAAGAAGCTTTTGGCACACGTGCCCCACCTTGACAGTGAGCATCTGTGGGCTTTGTGTGGAAGCTATCTGCAATATGAACTAACCTTGCGATGGTGCGTACAAGCCTTCTCCACTTGGAGAAACATTCAAAGCGTTGACAGCCCAAGACAAGTCTTTGTTCAGTTCTGGTGATAAGGGTTTTAACTTCAGGACGAATCTCTGGATCCTTGTCAAGTTCTAGAAGACTGAAGACATCAGCTGTGGTTTGTTCTGGATGATCCAGCAGGAATTCTGGATCTGTTAACCAAGAAGAATTTGCAAAAACACTTGCAGACACTGGCCTGGTGGCATGATCTGCAGGGTTAATTTCAGATGGAACATAATGCCATTGTTCAGGTTTAGATGATTTGCTGATTCTCTCTACACGGTTGCTGACATAGACATAGAAACTTTAGTCTGGTTGTATATGTAGCCCAGAACAACCTTGCTGTCTGTGTACAATCTGACGTCATCTATCTGAATGTCTAGCTCACGCAGTATGAAATCTGCTACTTCTACAGCTAGTACAGTCCCACAAAGTTCAAGCCTGGGAATCGTGTGTTCAGGCTTAGGTGCTAACTTAGCTTTCCCAAACAGAAACTCAATGTGGGCTTGATTAGAAGAAGAATCTAGGTAAGGTAAGCGACAGCAGCTATGGCCTCAGTAGATGCATCTGAGAAGATGTGAAGCTCTTTCCTCTGACTTGTGGCAAGGGAGGCAGAAGTGTAGCAGTGTGGTATATGGATTCCATCTAAGGCATGTAGAGATTGTTTCCAGGACTCCCACTTTGAAATCTGGTCTATTGGTAGTGGAGCATCCCAATCTTTAATAGTCTCTGAGAACTGTTTAAGTAAGGATTTACCTTGTATGGTGATGGAAGCTACGAATCCCAATGGATCGTTTTGGCTGTTCACTACTGACAGAACACCACATTTGGTAAATGGCTTGTCTGTAAAGCTGATTTGAAAACCGAAGGTGTCTTTTAATAAGTCCCACCATAGGCCCAGACTTCTCTGTACAGGTGGTATGTCCATTCCCAGAGTCAAGTCTTTAAACCCTGTGGCATGATCGCCAGGTTGAAAGACTTTCATAACAGCAACACTATTTGAGGCAATCTTGTGTAGTCTGAGGTTAGCCTCGGAAAGCATACCCTGTGTCCTTTGGAGCAGGTCTATGGCTTCTTCATCTGTAAGTAAAGATTTAAGTCCGTCATCCACATAGAAATCTCTCTGGAATAAGTGTCGAGCGTCCATGTCATACTCCTTTTCCCCATCAAGGGCAGTCCATCGTAAACCGTATGTTGCAACAGCGGGTGAGGGACTATTTCTGAAAACATGTACCTTCATGCTGTATTCAATCATCTCATTGTCCATGTTGTTGTCACAGTGCCACAGAAACCTTAGGAGGTTGCTATGCTCTTCACGCATAGTGAAGCAATGAAACATTTGTTCAATGTCAGCAGTTATGGCAACTGGCTCTCTTCTAAACCTCATAAGTACACCTACAAGGTTGTTGGTTAGGTTCGGACCAGTGAGAAGAACATCGTTCAGGGATACGCCTTGATGCTTGGCACTGGAGTCAAATACTACCCTGATTTGCTTTGGCTTATGTGGATGATACACTCCGAAGAGAGGCAGGTACCAGCACTCATTGACTCATCGTGTCTTTGAAGTGGTAGAACTGGTTTGGCGTGATCATTGTCAAAGATCCTTTTCATAAAAGCGATGAAATGTTCCTTCATTTCAGGCCTGTTCTTTAGTGTTCATTGAAGTGAGTTGAATCTGAATAGAGCCTGTTTACGATTGGTTGGGAGTTTAACCCTTGCAACACGAAGAGGTAATGGTGCAACCCAGCTGTTAGATTCATCCTGGAAGAACTCTTTGTCCATTATTTTGATGAACTCTCTGTCTTCGACTGACAAGGCTCTTTTGTTGTCATCGTATTGGATAGAAAGATCTGGATGCCGCACACTGGATAAAGTAGAAAACTTGTCTTTATTGTAGAGATAGGACCATCAAAAGTACAAGACAATCATGCAGGATGTACAGGATCAGCTGACGCGTTTCACACTCGAAACTGAGTGCTTACTCATAGCTGGCAATTATTGGAATGACTAACATTTATATACCCTAAGAAAGACATCATGTGATCACAAAATTAGATGAAAAAATGGGTAACAGCTGGAAACCCATTTTGTGGAGTCTTGGCATCTGCTGACAAGTTAGTATGTTTTCCAATAAAAGAGACTCTAAAAAAGTGATATTTACAGTACCTGACCGCGAGATTGTGTTTCCAGCGCGATACCATCACGCTGGTTCTCGGCGACAGGGTACTGTGCATGTCGCGCTGGCTCACTCATCGGGAAAGGAAAACTTTGTTTTCCTTCCGCGATGAGTGACAGGCAGTGCTTTCATGGCAGTGCTGTCTGGCATGGATTGTAAGGGGAACCCCCTACGCTGAAAAATTGGCGTGGGGGTCCCCCCCAATCCATACCAGACCCTTATCCCAGCACGCAGCCCGGCCAGCCAGGAAAGGGGGTGGGGACGAGCGAGCGCCCCCCCCTTCTGAGCCATACCAGGCCGCATGCCCTAAACATTGGGGGGTGCCTTGGGGGAGGGGGGCACCCTGCGGGGCCCCCCCACCCCAAAGCACCTTGTCCCCATGTTGATGAGGACAAGGGCCTCTTCCCAACAACCCTGGCCGTTGGTTGTCGGGGTCTGCGGGCGGGGGGCTTATCGGAATCTGGGAGCCCCCTTTAATAAGGGGGCCCCCAGATCCCGGCCCCCCCACCCTGTGTGAATGAGTTTGGGGTACATGGTACCCCTACCCATTCACCTAGGGAAAAGTGTCAATATAAAAAAAAACACAGTACACAGGTTTTAAGAGTAATTTATTAGTCAGCTCCGGGATCTTCTTCCAACTTCGGGGGTCTCCTTCCGACTTCTCCCGGTGTTCGGCCTCTTCTCCCGGGCCCCGCCGCTATCTTCTTCCAGCTCTATTGCCAGCGAGGGGCCCGGTCTGCTGCCGCTGTCTTGTCGCCGCTGTCTCGCCGCCGCTGTCTTGTCGCCGCTTCTTTTCTTCCCCGATGTTGACACGACGCTCTCTCCGGCTTGAATGCTGTGTGCGAGCTGCGGAGCCATTTATATAGGCGGTGACCCTGCTCCCTTACGACGTCATGGTCCCAGCATGCGCAGGGACTCTGGCGTCATAAGGGGGCTTGGCCCCAGAGTCCCTGCGCATGCTGGGACCATGACGTCGTAAGGGGGCGGGGTCACCGCCTATATAAATGGCTCCGCAGCTCGCACACAGCATTCAAGCCGGAGAGAGCGTCGTGTCAACATCGGGGAAAAAGAGAAGAAAAGAAGCGGCGAGACAGCGGCGACAAGACAGCGGCGGCGAGACAGCGGCGACAAGACAGCGGCAGCAGACCGGGCCCCTTGCTGGCAATAGAGCTGGAAGAAGATAGCCGCGGGGCCCGGGAGAAGAGGCCGAACACCAGGAGAAGAGGCCGAACACCGGGAGAAGTTGGAAGGAGACCCCCCAAAGTTGGAAGAAGATCCCGGAGCTGACTAATAAATTACTCTTAAAACCTGTGTACTGTGTTTTTTTTTATATTGACACTTTTCCCTAGGTGAATGGGTAGGGGTACCATGTACCCCAAACTCATTCACACAGGGTGGGGGGCCGGGATCTGGGGACCCCCTTATTAAAGGGGGCTCCCGGATTCCGATAAGCTCCCCATCCGCAGACCCCGACAACCAAAGGCCAGGGTTGTCGGGAAGAGGCCCTTGTCCTCATCAACATGGGGACAAGGTGCTTTGGGGTGGGGGGGCGCCCCCCTCCCCCAAGGCACCCACCCCCCCATGTCGAGAGCATGCGGCCTGGTACGGCTCAGGAGGGGGGGCGCTCGCTCGTCCCCACCCCCTTTCCTGGCCGGCCGGGCTGCGTGCTCGGATAAGGGTCTGGTATGGATTGGGGGGGACCCCCACGCCAATTTTTCGGCGTAGGGGGGTTCCCCTTACAATCCATGCCAGACCTAAGGGCCTGGTATGCCCCTGGGGGGGAACCCATGCCGGTTTTTTCATTTAAAATTTGGCGCGGTGTTCCCGCCTCAGGATTCATACCAGACAGCTGTCAGCACTGCCTGTCACTCATCGCGGAAGGAAAACAAAGTTTTCCTTTCCCGATGAGTGAGTCATCTCGGCGCTGGCTCCTGCGACGGGGCTCGCAGGTGTCAAATCTCGCCGAGAAATGCGGTGAGATTGACACAATATCGCGGTCACCTACTGTAAGTCACTAAAAATTACCTAAGTCAGTAGGAATGAAAAAACGTAAAAATAAACGTAATTATATAACCGTATGTGTGTAAACAAAAAAAAAATATATATATATATTATTATATTGTTGTTTTTTATGTGTTTATCGATATATATGTAATAAAACGTGAAGGGGATGTGATGTGAATGTATAAAATAAAATGTGAATCAAAATGATAAAAAATAAATAAATAAAGATATAAGTGTAGACATAATGATATATATGTACTACGTATAAATATGTATGTGCTATATATAAAAAAAATAAATAAAGTGAGTGTTGTGGCAATATGAGTATGATAAAGAGCAAGGGATGTGAAGTGGAGACAAAAGTTAAATAGGATTTATAGACAAAAGTGGTGTAAATGTTGTTAATTGCTGTAACATAAACAACGATATAATGTATCACAAATGTGTTAAAAAAAAAAAACTGCGTGTATATGTATTTAAAATATATGTTGCAGCGGAATGTTCAAAGGGTATGTGAACAAATGGAATTGGGATTAGCTGGATAGCAAAAAAATGCTATGCTATGATGCTAGTTTTAGCCGACCACAATGGATGATTGTGAAACGAGATCGTTTTGTGTATGGGTATGCAGGAATGTTCAAAGTGAGAGAGAGAAATCTTTAATGATGTAACATGAAGTTGTGTGTAAAGCGTGGTTGTAAGACTACAATTAAAGTATATATTAAGGTTTTTTTAATGTTTTTTAATAACAAAGATAAACAGTGACGTCAAGAACAAAAAGATCTCGCCAGCCCAATGCACCACAGTGTGATCTAATTAACCTGTGGATGTAATAATGATGTGTGCAAAAAGCCAGCAAATAGTTTAAAAATAGAACACCAAGGGGAGTGTGCAGAGCTCTACTAATCAAAAGAGAGAGATAAAGCAATGCTACAAAAGTAAAACCTATTCAGGCACAGATAAGCATTGTGTGAGACAATGAGTGATTAACCCGTGGTGCTCTGTATAAAAGTACATTCTTCAAATATAGACGTCAGCAGATGCCAAAACCACTATACAACTAACAATTTTAATGCTGACATTAAATAGAAGTAATAATAAACTCACTAATGCGATATTAATATGATAATACCAACAAATAAAATGATTTGATACACAAACAGGTACACAAGAGGTCGAAGTAGATCCAATCTATAAAAATAGTAAAGGATATGTCATTGTATTAAGTATCATGATAAAACAAGTTGCATCATGTTCTAGCACTAAACAAGTCAAACGGACATAACACACGAACCATAACATGTAAAGAGAATCTTTTTTTCTTATGTATAGATTCATGTTCCGTATAGCTAAACGATGGTCCCAGAAACACTCTTATAAAGTTAAACATAAATTTGCTCGAGAATGTAGAAAAGGGTCTACATGAGACATATATATAAATTAAATCACTTTTTTCTAATTTTTTCAAAGCTAAAAAGGTAAAAATAAGAAAAAACAACAAAAATGAAAACGGAGATTAAAAATAAAGTGGTGAATATCAATGAAATGAATATGAATATCATAAAAGTAATCAAAAACACACAAATGTGAAAAGGTAAAATTCTTTATATTAAAGCTGTTGTGCGTGCATCCAAAAAAGAAAAGAAAAATCAACACGAAAAAGTGATGAGATATGTATTGTGTTTAAACAGATTGGATGTCGCAGAACAGCATTATGTGATTAAAGGGTACTCGTACAATTTCCACTGGCCACAATGTATTGAAGACTCCTAATTTATCATATTAAATATGGTAAATATGTCAAAAAGGGGGGTCCATGCAAAACATATAGATTAAATTAACTGTAAATATATTGCTCATATCAGTATGTAAAATAAACTATGTCCGTGTATGGACCCATTTTTGGTCAGTGGGAGTGGGAGAACCCATGTAATGACACCATGTGACTGGAGTGTATGATGGAGGAAAGGGGGAGGAGGGGGGGAAAGAGAGAGAGGGAAGAAGAGGATTAAAGTAATATGGAAGTTGAGAGATCCTAATTGGTTTTGGGATGTAACTCTATTTTGAGAGGTGAATTGAGACAATCACTCGTAATAATAGGAGACATCCCACTCAAAATTCAAACCTAGAGGAATTCTCGTGTTTAAAGAGAATATCTAATATACTTCGCGTTTACAAAGTAATTGGAACCTGTCGCCTCCTCTGGCAGGTGTTACAACCTTTTCTATGCCCTGAATAAAAAGGCTTGAAACATCTTTCTGGTGCACAAAGATCCAATGCTTTGCCACATTGGTTAATCTGTCTTTTTCAATGTCATGTAGGTGGTCATATAAACGATCCCTGAGGCGGCGTGTTGTTTCGCCCAACATACTGAATGTGGCATATTTCACAAGTGATCACATATATAATAAACTGGGTGTTGCAGTTTATAAATTAAGTGATATTAAACACTTTGCCATTCGTGCAAGATTGAACTTGCTTGCCCTTTTTTATGTGACTACAATAATTACATCCCTTTTTACCACATTTATAGTTGCCCTTGAAACTCAACCAGTTGAATTTGGTTTGTTCAGATCTCACCAGACTGGGCGAAAGAGAGCTCCCCAAGGTAGGTGCCCTGCTGGAGACCACTTTAATGCCTCTAGAGAGGATGTTCTTGTATGCAGTGTCATTGTATAAGATAGGAAGATATTTAGTAACTATCTTTCTTATCTGATTGAATTCCACGCTATATGGTGTAGAAAATACCGGGGTAATAATTGAGGGGGGACTGGAACGAGATTTTTCTTGTAAAAGTGTATGTCTGGGAATCGCACTCTCTGTAGTGAGTGCTCTGTTAACTAGTGCTGTGCCATATCCCCGATCTCTAAACCGTTGAGCCATGTTATTAGCTTCCATATGGTAACTTTCAGGAGTACTGCACAGGCGTTTAAGCCTCAGAAATTGTCCATATGGTACACCTCGTATAGTGTGTTTGGGATGTGCTGAATCTGCTTTGAGGAGGGTATTACCCGCAGTAGGTTTTCTATATAGGGTAGTGTGGATAGAATTGCCTGCACCTGTGAGTTTTACATCAAGGAAGTCGATGCTATAAGGTTGTAAGGTACCTGTAAACCTTAAATTAAGGTTATTATTGTTGAAGTATGAAAGCCAAGCTTCCAAGTCTGCGTCTGCTTCAGATGTAATAAACAGGAGGTCATCAATAAAACGACAGTAAAAAAACGTATCTAGTCTGCGGGGGCTATCATGTCCAAAGATGCGGGACCTCTCCCACCAACGCATCAAGATGTTGGCGAGGGAGGGCGAAAATTTGGCACCCATAGAGGCCCCGCATCTCTGGAGATAATAGCCCCCGTCAAACATGAAAAAATTGTGTGTAAGTAAATACTCCAACGCCTGTAAAATAAAATCTTGTAGGATAAGTGAAAATCTGCCGGATTTTCTGAGAGCCCAAGCAACCGCCTGGGGACCTAAGTGGTGTGGGATACTAGAGTAAAGACTGGTGACATCGCAACTGATCTACCTAGAATGATTCTCCCATCGAAGATGTTGTAATTTATTGAGCAATTGCTTGGTATCTCTCAAATAACCAGGCAGGCTGGTTGCCAAGGGCTGTAGTTGGGAATCCACCCATTCAGCTAGGCGTTCATTTAATGAACCAATGCCTGCTACAATAGGTCGACCTGTTAAGGGGTGAAGTCCTTTGTGGACCTTAGGTAAATGATGGAATATGGGTATGACTGGATGTTCAGGGATACGTTTTTCTTTATCTTTGTGTGAAAAAATGCCTACTAGTATCGCTCTATCTATGAGGGCAGAAAGTTTATTTTTGAAGGGGAGTGTTGGATTGGATGGAAGTAATTGATAGGTTTGTGTATCAGATAGCTGACGTAAAGCTTCTTGTGTGTAAGTTTCAGTGTCTAAAACAACAACTATTTCTCCCTTATCTGCATTCCTAATAGCAATACTAGTATCTGCTGTTAAAGTTTTCAGGGCTAGTCTCTCATTTTGTGTCAAATTATCCTTAATGGGTTTTTTGTGACAATTGTGGGCCAAACGAGTCAAATCCCCTTCCACCAACTTCTGAAACAAATCAAGATCCTTGCCTCTGGATGCCACTGGATAAAAATCAGATCTAGAAATGATCGTTAATTTATCTTTAGAATCAGTGGGATCAACAGGGGGTGGATCCGATTCGTCAGCTAGTTCTATTAAATCATACAAAGCACAAACTTCATTAAAGGAAATGGGTGAAGGGGGAGACTCACCTGTCTCATCTATGCCCACAGCAATTTCTTCTTCCCCGAAAGAACTGAAATGCTTTTTGAGTGTTGAGGTGCGGGAGAATCTGTTAACGTCCAGGATAGTATTAAATGAATCAAAATGTCTGTTTGGACAAAAGTTTAAGCCTTTTGATAGAAGACTAATCTCCTCTTCCTTTAACGGTCTCTTTGAAATGTTGAGTACGCTGAAACTCATTTCTTCATTTTGCCTCGTAGGCTGTAATGCGTGTTGTTTGGAGTTCTTGTGTCTCCTGCCGCCCCTTCTTGTTTTTTTTATAGTTGGTTTCTTCTTCTTTGTGTGGCCCGTTTTTTTAAAACACATTTGTGATACATTATATCGTTGTTTATGTTACAGCAATTAACAAAATTTACACCACTTTTGTCTATAAATCCTATTTAACTTTTGTCTCCACTTCACATCCCTTGCTCTTTATCATACTCATATTGCCACAACACTCACTTTATTTATTTTTTTTATATATAGCACATACATATTTATACGTAGTACATATATATCATTATGTCTACACTTAATCTACATTTATATCTTTATTTATTTATTTTTTATCATTTTGATTCACATTTTATTTTTACATTCACATCACATCCCCTTCACGTTTTTTTACATATATATTGATAAACACATAAAAAACAACAATATATATATATATATATATATATATATATATATATATATATATATATATATATATATATATATATATATATATATATATATATATATATATATTTTTTTTTTTGTTTACACACATACGGTTATATAACTATGTTTATTTTTACGTTTTTTCATTCCTACTGACTTAGGTCATTTTTAGTGACTTAAATATCACTTTTTTAGAGTCTCTTTTATTGGAAAACATACTAACTTGTCAGCAGATGTCAAGACTCCACAAAATCGGTTTCCAGTTGTTACCCATTTTTTCATCTAATTATGTGATCACATGATGTCTTTCTTAGGGTATATAAATGTTAGTCATTCCAATAATTTCCAGCTATGAGTAAGCACTCAGTTTCGAGTGTGAAACGCGTCAGCTGATCCTGTACATCCTGCATGATTATCTTGTACTTTTGATGGTCCTATCTCTACAATAAAGACAAGTTTTCTACTTTATCCAGTGTGCGGCATCCAGATCTTTCTATCCAATACCTTGCTCTATTCAGCATTTAGCCAGCACCTGGGACTCTTCAACTCTGAAGGCTTCACATTAACTTTACACCTGGGTCTGGATCCACCTGAGCGGTGAAACACTCTCCCTGCTACAACTGCATCTACGGATATATGCTTATTTCTTCACCTGCCCGGAGGACCCCCAGGTATTCTGTACATTCCACAAAGTTATTTTTGTCATTCCTTCAAGAGATCATTACTCCCGTATCCAACAATAACGGTAGAAGAGTTTTTTTCTCATTTACTACATGGATCACACTACTACTTCGACACCCATGGCAGAAACTATGTACAGCAGGACTCTTAAGACACCATCTTACAATCCATTGAGACAATTGTCTCAGACACACACACCACGAGTGTCAGACGATGATGGAGTGTTATTGATACGACATTTTAGGAAATTGGAACATATAATGGCCAGAGAAATCAGAGCCTTTTGGGACATCAATTTCCTGACAGACTATTTGTCATTGGCCCATATACCACGAGTAGGGATGAGCCGAACACCCCCCGGTTCGGTTCGCACCAGAACCTGCGAACGGACCGAAAGTTCGCACGAACGTTGGAACCCCATTGACGTCTATGGGACTCGAACGTTCGAAATCAAAAGTGCTAATTTTAAAGGCTAATTTGCATGGTATTGTCCTAAAAAGGGTTTGGGGACCCGGGTCCTACCCCAGGGGAC
Organism: Aquarana catesbeiana; assembly: GCA_037953035.1. Classification (NCBI taxonomy): domain Eukaryota; kingdom Metazoa; phylum Chordata; class Amphibia; order Anura; family Ranidae; genus Aquarana; species Aquarana catesbeiana. Next base: position 154,894 of record JBBHAA010000686.1, read on the forward strand.
ATGTATCAATGCAAAAAAAACTTTTAAAAACGGCCGTTTTTTCGGGAGCAGTGATTTTAATGATGCTTAAAGTAAAAAAAAAAAAAGTGAAATATTCCTTTAAATATCGTACCTGGGGGGTGTCTATAGTATTTCTGTAAAGTGACGCGTGTTTCCCGTGTTTAGAACAGTCCCTGCACCAAATGTCATTTTTAAAGGAAAAAATCTCATTTAAAACTGCTTGCGGGTTTAATGTAATGTCAGGTCATGGCAATATGGATGAAAATCAGTGAGACAAACGGCATGGGTACCCCCCAGTCCATTACCAGGCCCTTTGGGTCTTGTATGGATATTAAGGGGAACCCCGCACCCAAATTAAAATAAGGAAAGGTGTGGGGCCACCAGGCCCTATATACTCTGAACAGCAGTATACAGGTGGTGCAAACAAGACAGGGACTGTAGGTTTGTTGTTAAGTAGAATCTCTTTGTAATTTTGAACGGGTACATTTTTAACGTGTTTAGCTCCAGCCAAAAAATCTTTTTTAAGCTTTTTGGAAAACATAGGGAAGGGTTATCACCCCTGTGACATTTGTTTTGCTGTCTTTCCTCCTCTTCAGAAGATTTCACCTCACTTTTTGTCCCAATGAAAAATGTTTTTTGAAAATTTGGGTTTTTTTGTGGAACAAGGATTGGAAAGCATCAGTGGAAAGGAGAAATTTTTTTCCCACATTAACTCTTACAGGAGAGAATTTCCCTTCCTAGGGGTAGATTTCATCCCACTTTCTGTTGTCTCCTTCCGTTTGCAAGTAGGAGTCGTTTGTAAGTTAGATGTTTGAAAGTAGGGTCCTGCCCTATATACTCAGCAGAAATTTGGGCCTTAGGTGTTGCTGTGGCCACAACACTGTAAGCCCTCACAGGGCCCTGCTGTGAAATATTAGATCAAGAATTGTAATTACATGCCCCTGTTGAACAGGAGCTTAAAAATTAGGCCTTAGGCACTGGTGCTGGTGCCACAACACTGCAACCCCTCACAGACACTCTAGTTGGAATGCAGGAACGAGCCCTGCTGCAAAGTATTGCATCAAAAATTGTAATTACACGCCCCTGTTAAACAGGGGCTGAAAAATTGTGCCTTAGGCACTGGTGGTGGCGCCCAGAACCAAAAATGTTCTTACAAGCTATCAGCGTGATGATTGAGGAGGAAGAGGATAATTACTCAGGGATAATCACTCAGCATCAGCATAGGCAGTCTTTGAAGGGATCTGAGATTTCAAAAAAAATTATTCGGTTACATCAGCATCAGGTGCTTGGTAGCTGGTGGTGATCCAAGACTGATTCATTTTTATGAAGGTCAGTCGATCCACCGAGTCGGTGGACAGACGCACCCTGTGATCGGTTACCACGCCTCCAGCAGCACTGAATGTGCGTTCCGAAAGAACGCTGGATGCAGGACAGGCCAGTAGCTCAATTGCATACTGTGCAAGCTCTGGCCAGTGATCCATCCTCAAGACCCAGTAACCCAGAGGATTTTCGGTGGGAAAGGTGTCCAAGTCTGATCTTGCCCCTAGGTATTCCTGCACCATGTAAAACGGACGCTGGCAATGGTTGCTGGAACCGATCATACCTTGGGGCTGTGGACCAAAAAATTGTCTGAACGCATCGGTCAGACGACCACCTTCTCCACCGCTCCTTCTTTGACTGACCGAAGCCTCAGCAACACGTTGTCCAGAAACAGGAGTTTGTAACCTCCCAGTCTCTGGGAACGCGTTGCACAGACCTTTCTGCAAGGCCTCCCGAAGATGTTTCATCCTCTGCTCCCTCTGCGATGGCAAGATAAGGTCCGCAACCTTACCCTTGTAACGTGGATCAAGGAGGGTTGCCAGCCAGTATTGGTCCTTCTCCTTGATACCACGAATACAAGGATCCTTACGCAGGCTTTGCAGGATCAGGGAGGCCATGCAGCGTAGGTTTGCTGAGGCATTCGGTCCAGAGTCCTCTGGGTCACTAAGGACGACATGGTCCGCAGCCACCTCCTCCCAGCCACGTACAAGTCCATGAGTTTCTTGGGACTGATCCCTTAAAGACTGCTGCTGATGCTGAGTGCCAGGCTCCACCTCCATACTGACACAATCTTCCTCCTCCTCCTCCTCCTCCTTGTCCTCTTCCTGTGTGATCGGCGGGCACGCAGGAACACTGTCTGGATAAAGGGGGCCTTGAGAGCTAAGGAAGTCCTCCTCTTCCTGCCTCTGTTCTGCCTCAAGTGCCCTGTCCATTATTCCACGCAGCGTGTGCTCCAACAGGTGGACAAGGGGGACAGTGTCACTGATGCATGCACTGTCACTGCTCACCATCCTCGTGGCCTCCTCGAATGGTGACAGGACAGTGCATGCATCCCTAATCATGGCCCACTGGCGTGGGGAAAAAAACCAAGCTCCCCTGATCCTGTCCTGGTGCCATAGTCGCACAGGTACTCATTGATGGCCCTCTGCTGCGTGTGCAGCCACTGCAGCATGGCCAACGTTGAGTTCCACCTGGTGGGCATGTCACAGATTAGGCGGTTCTTGGGCAGGTTAAACTCATTTTGGAGGTCCGTCAGCCGAGCACTGGCATTATATGACCGGCGGAAATGCACACAGACTTTCCTGGCCTGCCTCAGGACATCCTGTAAGCCCGGGTACCTGCCCAAGAACCGCTGCACCACCAAGTTAAGGACGTGAGCCAAACAGGGCACATGGGTCATTTGTCCCTGTCGGAGGGCAGAGAGGAGGTTGGTGCCATTGTCGCAAACCACCATTCCTGCCTTAAGTTGGCGTGGCGTCAACCACCTCTGAACCTGCCCCTGCAGAGCTGACCGAACCTCTGCCCCAGTGTGGCCCCTGTCCCCCAAGCACACCAGCTCAAGCACCGCATGGCATCTTTTGGCCTGCGTACTTGCGTAGCCCCTTGAATGACTACGGAGCACCGCTGGTTCAGAGGAAGAGGCCATGGAGGAAGAAGAAGAGGAGGGGGTGGAGGAGAGAGGTGTGTCACAATCATTAGCATTTTGGAGGCGTGGTGGCGGAACAACCTCCAACACTACTGCACTTTGTCCTGCATCCTTCCCAGCTGCCAGAAGAGTCACCCAATGCGCCGTGAAACTTAGGTAACGTCCCTGTCCATGCCTGCTGGACCATGAGTCAGCAGGAAATATACACCTTACCGCTGACCGCCCTGTCCAGCGAGGCATGGACATTGCCTTCCACATGCCGGTAGAGAGCCGGAATCGCCTTCCGTGAGAAAAAGTGGCGTTTGGGTACCTGCCACTGAGGAACCGCACATTCCACAAACTCACGGAAGGGGGGGGAGTCTGCCAACTGAAAAGGCAGCAGTTGAAGTGCTAGCAATTTTGCCAAGCTAGCATTCAACCGCTGGGCATGTGGATGGCTGGGAGCAAACTTCTTTCGGCGGTGCAGCAGCTGGGGCAGGGAAATTTGCCTGGTACAATCTGACGTCGGTGTACCAAAAGCAGATTGCCCACAAGTACTTGGCTGTGACACACCTAATTCTACACCTTCATTCCTCTCAGTGCAGGTCTCAGAGAGGACTGGAGGTCTAGTGGGGTTGGAAATCTCAGCTGATGAGGAGCAAGGAGAGGTCCTCTTTGTTCTTTGGTGTGGGTCTTTTAGATACGCTTGACAATGAACTGCATGGCAGGTCAACATATGTCTGGTCAAGCATGTGGTACCCAAGCGGGAGATGTTTTGGCCACGTGAGATACGCTTGAGACATATGTTGCAAATAGCAGCGGTGCGATCTGATGCACTCGTCTCAAAAAAGGCCCACACCAAAGAACTTTTTGAATAACGCGCAGAGACTGCAGCGCCCTGCACATGTGGAGCTTTGGGGTGTGATGCAGTCAATGTGCTGCCCTTAGGCTGGCCCCTGGAGGGCATCCTGCCTCGTTGGTGATGTGCCGCCTCCTCCTACTCCTCCTCTCTCCTATCAGGCACCCACGTTGAGTCAGTGACCTCATCATCCCCTCCCTCCTCATCACTGGAGGAAACCTGGCAGTATGCTGCAGCAGGGGGAGCATGACTGCCAGATTGCTGTCCTTCTTGGGCACCCCCTCTGTCCATGCTCATGTTACTGCCTTCATCGAGCTCAGTATCATCATCAGAGCCTTCCAAACGCTGGGCATCCTCCTGGAGCATGTACCCAACACTGTGGTCAAACAGTTTGAGGGACTCCTCAGGAGGACATGGTGGAGCTAGGGAAGGAGTCACTGATGACATTGAGCCGAGGGAAGAGGCCACTGCTTTGCCAGACAAAGCACCCTGGGCATGGGTGAGAGAGGATGAGGAGGATGAGGACGGCTTGGTCATCCACTCGACCAAGTCTTCCGCATGTTGCGGCTCAACACGGCCAGCTGCCGAAAAAAAGGCCAAGCGTGTCCCATGGCCACGTGCTGATGAGGATGCACCGTCTCCACGACCAGCACTAGACACAGAGCCTGCTTGCCCTCTCTTATTGGCTTGTGACTGTCTGCCTCTCCTTCTTGGCCTTCCAGACATACTAATGGCCTGTAGCTGCACTAAGCTGGGATATATATATATATATATATATATATATATATATATATATATATATATATATGTACTGATACTGCAGCTAGCAAAATCAACTGCCTGCCTGTAGTATGAGAACACCACCAACCTTCTACAGGTAGCTTTAGCTGAACACTGTGAGGTGGACGCACCCCACTAACTTGTAGGTTTAGCTGAACACTGTGAGCAGGACGCACTGCACTAAATGTAAATAGTCTAGCTGCCTGACCGTGGTACTAATAGGATCAAAAGAACACCAGTCATTTTCTTCAGGTAGCTTTATATACTGTAACAAGACAAGCCTGCCTGTCAATAGGAAGATAACAGGAACGGATCTAGCTGAACACTGTGAGCAGGACGCACTGCACTAAATGTAAATAGTCTAGCTGCCTGACCGTGGTACTAATAGGATCAAAAGAACACCAGTAATTTTCTTCAGGTAGCTTTATATACTGTAACAAGGCAAGCCTGCCTGTCAGTAGGAAGATAACAGGAACGGATCTAGCTGAACACTGTGAGCAGGATGCACTGCACTAAATGTAAATAGTCTAGCTGCCTGACCGTGGTACTAATAGGATCAAAAGAACACCAGTAATTTTCTTCAGGTAGCTTTATATACTGTAACAAGACAAGCCTGCCTGTCAGTAGGAAGATAACAGGAACGGATCTAGCTGAACACTGTGAGCAGGACGCACTGCACTAAATGTAAATAGTCTAGCTGCCTGACCGTGGTACTAATAGGATCAAAAGAACACCAGTAATTTTCTTAAGGTAGCTTTATATACTGTAATAAGACAAGCCTGCCTGTCAGTAGGAAGATAACAGGAACGGATCTAGCTGAACACTGTGAGCAGGACGCACTGTACTAAATGTAAATAGTCTAGCTGCCTGACCGTGGTACTAATAGGATCAAAAGAACACCAGTAATTTTCTTCAGGTAGCTTTATATACTGTAACAAGGCAAGCCTGCCTGTCAGTAGGAAGATAACAGGAACGGATCTAGCTGAACACTGTGAGCAGGACGCACTGCACTAAATGTAAATAGTCTAGCTGCCTGACCGTGGTACTAATAGGATCAAAAGAACACCAGTAATTTTCTTCAGGTAGCTTTATATACTGTAACAAGACAAGCCTGCCTGTCAGTAGGAAGATAACAGGAACGGATCTAGCTGAACACTGTGAGCAGGACGCACTGCACTAAATGTAAATAGTCTAGCTGCCTGACCGTGGTACTAATAGGATCAAAAGAACACCAGTAATTTTCTTAAGGTAGCTTTATAGACTGTAACAAGACAAGCCTGCCTGTCAGTAGGAAGATAACAGGAACGGATCTAGCTGAACACTGTGAGCAGGACGCACTGTACTAAATGTAAATAGTCTAGCTGCCTGACCGTGGTACTAATAGGATCAAAAGAACACCAGTAATTTTCTTTAGGTAGCTGTAAATACTGTAACAAGACAAGCCTGCCTGTCAGTAGGAAGATAACAGGAACGGATCTAGCTGAACACTGTGAGCAGGACGCACTGCACTAAATGTAAATAGTCTAGAAGATAACAGGAACGGATCTAGCTAAACTGAATACAGTGTATATATATATATATATATATATATATGCAACACCTGGGATGCATATATATACACAATACACTTTAAGTGCAGCTAACTGACTGACTGTCCTGCCTAATCTAGCTAACTCAAATGAAATGACACTGTCTCCCTCTCTCTCTAAGCACACCGGAACACACTGCACAGGGCCGCCGTGCAGGCGGCCTTATATAGTGTGGGGCGTGTACTAAATCCCCTGAGCCATAATTGGCCAAAGCCTCCTTGGCTTTGGCCAATTACGGCTCTCTGTTCAGGCGGCGCTGTGATTGGCCAAGCATGCGGGTCATAGTGCATGCTTGGCCAGACATCAGCAAGCAATGCACTGCGATGCCGCAGTGAATTATGGGCCGTGACGCGCCACACGAATTTGGCGCGAACGGCCCATATCGTTCGCAATTCGGCGAACGACCGAACAGCCGATGTTCGAGTCGAACATGGGTTCGACTCGAACACGAAGCTCATCCCTAACCACAAGGTTTACGGATTACAAAATTCCCCACTTCAGAGTTATTTAATGACGAGTTTAAAAAAGAATGGACCGATACTTTGGACACATGCTCATTTAAACTGATGAACATTCTTATCGCTTCAAAAACCAAAGAAGTGGAAGTATTACAATCCAACATGTCACTAATTCAAACAGAACTTGCCTCCTTGCAAAATCTGACAGCTTTTGCGGACCTGGACAGCCGTCTAAGCAACAAACTAGATAAAATGGAGAAATCAGTTATTGCCAGTAAAAGAGGCAACATGGCCCGGGACAAAAATGATTACGAAAGCAACAAAGTGTATACCTGGAAAAAAACACTGTTTGCCCACAATCGATCACGGAGAAACCGTGGCAAACAGGTCAGTTTCTCGGACCAGGAGAGCGATCTGGCTGATAACACCTTGGCACGCATGATGTCGGATTCCTCTCCTGACCGGTCTACAGGCTCCGTAGAAACTACCAGAAGTAATGGCCTTTTTAACGCTGTAAACCCTCGCAGGTCGGGCTACACAAAGAAGAAGGAACCAGCTATAAAAAAACAAGAAGGGGCGGCAGGAGACACAAGAACTCCAAACAACACGCATTACAGCCTACGAGGCAAAATGAAGAAATGAGTTTCAGCGTACTCAACATTTCAAAGAGACCGTTAGAGCCCATTCACACAGGGGCAACACGACTTGCAGGTCGCCTCAGCGAGGCGACCTGCAAACGACTTCCGCGGCGACTTGCAAAACAACTTCTGTATAGAAGTCTATGCAAGTCGCCCCAAGTCGCCCCCAAAGTCGTACAGGAACCTTTTTCTAAGTCAGAGCGACTTGCGTCGCTCCGATTAGAACGGTTCCATTGTACAGAACGGGAGGCGACTTGTCAGGCGACTAGGTCGCCTGACAAGTCGTCCCTGTGTGAATGAGCCTTTAAAGGAAGAGGAGAATAGTCTTCTATCAAAAGGCTTAAACTTTTGTCCAAACAGACATTTTGATTCATTTAATACTATCCTGGACGTTAACAGATTCTCCCGCACCTCAACACTCAAAAAGCATTTCAGTCCAACACTCCCCTTCAAAAATAAACTTTCTGCCCTCATAGATAGAGCGATACTAGTAGGCATTTTTTCACGCAAAGATAAAGAAAAACTTATCCCTGAACATCCAGTCATACCCATATTCCATCATTTACCTAAGGTCCACAAAGGACTTCACCCCTTAACAGGTCGACCTATTGTAGCAGGCATTGGTTCATTGAATGAACGCCTAGGTGAATGGGTGGATTCCCAACTACAGCCCTTGGCAACCAGCCTGCCTGGTTATTTGAGAGATACCAAGCAATTTGTCAATAAAGTACAACATCTTCGATGGGAGAATCATTTTAGGTGGATCAGTTGCGATGTCACCAGTCTTTACTCTAGTATCCCACACCACTTAGGTCCCCAGGCGGTTGCTTGGGCTCTCAGAAAATCCATCAGATTTTCACTTATCCTACAAGATTTTATTTTACAGGCGTTGGAGTATTTACTTACACACAATTTTTTCATGTTTGACGGGGGCTATTATCTCCAGAGATGCGGGGCCTCTACGGGCGCCAAATTTTCGCCCTCCCTCGCCAACATCTTCATGGGTTGGTGGGAGAGGAGCCCCCGCAGACTAGATACGGTTTTTTACTGTCGTTTTATTGATGACCTCATGTTTATTACATCTGATGCAGACACAGACTTGGAAGCTTGGCTTTCATACTTCAACAATAATAACCTTAATTTAAGGTTTACAGGTACCTTACAACCTTATAGCATCGACTTCCTTGATGTAAAACTCACAGGTGCAGGCAATACTATCCACACTACCCTATATAGAAAACCTACTGCGGGTAATACCCTCCTCAGAGCCGATTCAGCACATCCCAAACATACTATATGAGGTGTACCATATGGACAATTTCTGAGGCTTAAACGCCTGTGCAGTACTCCTGAAAGTTACCATATGGAAGCTAATAACATGGCTCAACGGTTTAGAGATCGGGGATATGGCACAGCACTAGTTAAGAGAGCACTCACTACAGCGAGTGCGATTCCCAGACATACACTTTTACAAGAAAAATCTCGTTCCAGTCCCCCTTCAATTATTACCCCGGTATTTTCTACACCATATAGCGTGGAATTCAATCAGATAAGAAAGATAGTTACTAAATATCTTCCTATCTTATACAATGACACTGCATACAAGAACATCCTCTCTAGAGGCATTAAAGTGGTCTCCCGCAGGGCACCTACCTTGGGGAGCTCTCTTTCGCCCAGTCTGGTGAGATCTGAACAAACCAAATTCAACTGGTTGAGTTTCAAGGGCAACTATAAATGTGGTAAAAAGGGATGTAATTATTGTGGTCACATAAAAAAAGGGCGAGCAAGTTCAATCTTGCACGAATGGCAAAGTGTTTAATATCACTTAATTTATAAACTGCAACACCCAGTTTATTATATATGTGATCACTTGTGACATATGCCACATTCAGTATGTCGGGCGAACAACACACCGCCTCAGGGATCGTTTATATGACCACCTACATGACATTGAAAAAGACAGATTAACCAATGTGGCAAAGCATTGGATCTTTGTGCACCAGAAAGATGTTTCAAGCCTTTTTATTCAGGGCATAGAAAAGGTTGTAACACCTGCCAGAGGAGGCGACAGGTTCCAATTACTTTGTAAACGCGAAGTATATTGGATATTCTCTTTAAACACGAGAATTCCTCTAGGTTTGAATTTTGAGTGGGATGTCTCCTATTATTACGAGTGATTGTCTCAATTCACCTCTCAAAATAGAGTTACATCCCAAAACCAATTAGGATCTCTCAACTTCCATATTACTTTAATCCTCTTCTTCCCTCTCTCTCTTTCCCCCCCTCCTCCCCCTTTCCTCCATCATACACTCCAGTCACATGGTGTCATTACATGGGTTCTCCCACTCCCACTGACCAAAAATGGGTCCATACACGGACATAGTTTATTTTACATACTGATATAAGCAATATATTTACAGTTAATTGAATCTATATGTTTTGCATGGACCCCCCTTTTTGACATATTTACCATATTTAATATGATAAATTAGGAGTCTTCAATACATTGTGGCCAGTGGAAATTGTACGAGTACCCTTTAATCACATAATGCTGTTCTGCGACATCCAATCTGTTTAACCACTTGCTTACTAGGCACTTAAACCCCCCTTCTATCCAGACCAATTTTCAGCTTTCAGTGCTCTCACACTTTGAATGACAATTACTCAGTCATGCAACACTGTACCCAAATGATTTTTTTGTCCTTTTTTTCATACAAATAGAGCTTTATTTTGGTGGTATTTGATCACCTCTGGGTTTTTTATTTTTTGCGCTATAAATGAAAAAAGACTGAAAATTTTGAAAAAAAAACACATATTTCATAATTTCTGTGATAAAATTTTGCAACATCGTAATTTTTCTTCATAAATTTTGGCCACAATTTATACTGCTACATATCTTTGGTAAAAATAACCAAAAATTTGTGGAAATTATTTGGTCTGTGTGAAAGTTTTAGAGTCTACAAGCTATGGTGCAAATCATAAAAAAATTATCACATCTGATGTACTGAGGCCTATCTCATTTCCTGAGACCCTAACAAGCCAGGAAAGTACAAATGCCCCCCAAATAACCCCTTTTTGGAAAGTCGACATTTCAATGTATTTAGTTAGAGGCATGGTGAGTTATTTGAAGTTGTATTTTTTTCCCACAATTCTTTGCAAAATTGAGATTTTTTTTTCCCCACAAAATTGTCATTGTAATAGCTTATTTCTCTCACATGGCATGTGTATACCACAAATGACACCCCAAAATACATTCTGCTACTCCTCCTGAGTATTACGATACCACATGTGTGTGATTTTTTCACTGCCTGGCCACATACAGAGGCCCAACATGCATGGAGCACCATCAGGTGTTCTAGGAGCATAAATTACACATCACATTTCTCAACCACCTATAATGCCCCGTACACACAGTCGGATTTTCCGATGGAAAATGTCCGATCGGAGCGTGTTGTCGGAAATTCCGACCGTGTGTGGGCTCCATCAAACATTTTCCATCGGATTTTCCGACACACAAAGTTGGAGAGCAGGAGATAAAATTTTCCGACAACAAAATCCGATCGCGTCAATTTCCGACCGTGTGTGGCCTGTTCCGACGCACAAAGTGCCACGCATGCTCAGAGGAAAATTCCAAGACAGAACAGCTCGTTCTGGTAAACTTAGCGTTCGCAATGGATACAGCACTTTCGTCACGCTGCAATGTTCAAAATGGTTTAATACAGCGCACTCTCTTCTTCTTTATAATGTGACAAGAATTAAGTATTTTTGCTGCTCATATTCACACACACTTCTCACAAACTTATTTCGTTACTATTTAAAAATTTTTATTAAGGGGTTACAACTAAACAAAGAGGGAGGCAACGCTGGAGAAACTGCAGAAGTGGGCGAAGCCTTGGACCCCCAGGGCACACATCAATAATTTGAAAGCCAAATTGGTGGCCTGAGGAATCCTTATCTAAGGGAGGGCAGTCTGGTCCAGAAGTCCCAGAGATCCGGAAAGCAGCAGATGACATCTGTGTCCCCAGGCTGTGGTCATACAAGAGACTGCATCTTCTGTCAGACCAGACTGAACCCAGGGTCATCACTCTCTGGTCTTCTTTCCACGCCTCCTTCCACGCGGTGGCTGTGGTGGTGGAGTTGTGGCAGCAGGAGGAGGAGGAGGATGGTCCAACTCAACCACGTCGGTCTTGGGTGTTAGTTCCCCACTCACCCCCTTACGTAGGACTTTATAAAGCAGGTCCTCAAAGAGCCTGCGTTGACCCTCCTGCATGCCCTGCAATTTGGTGGCAGCCATGCAGGCAAAGGCCTCTTCAGGAGTGGGTAAGGCTCTGAGGGACGCAGAAGCCTCCTGGATCAGCCTGAACGCTAAATCCTGCATGGGACTCGGAGTGGCCTTCCTGGCTCGTTTATATGGCAGGCGGAGGGGAGGGACCTGAGACTCAGTCAGGCTGCGACTGGTCCCAGGCTTCTCTTGGCTGACACTTAGCCCCGCCTCCTCCTGACTGCCACATTCCACAACCTCCTCCTGGCTGAGGTCTTCCTGTGTATGAAAAAGGGACATAGTTTTAGTATTTTTTCAATCAATCACACACAATTTTCACCTCCTGACTGCTGCAAATTGAATGTTAACAAATATAGCAGACTATCCTTCTGAGCCCAGCATTTTTCATTCTTGTCCCAATTTTGGGTGCCCACTACTGTCTATTGATATGTAAAACACTTTTTTTAATCAGCAATTAGTGATCAATAATAACATCTAGTAAACATCATTTATTTATTGACCAGAAATCTGTAGAAGAATGCTATACCTGACTCCAGCTGGGCTCCTCCACTTCTTCCTAGCTGGAAGGCCCAGGTTGGACATCAGAAGCCTCAGCTGGGGTGGAAGGAAGAGTGGAAGGAAGAGTGGAGAGGGATTCCGTGACTTCAGTGTGGTCTGACATCGCAGTCTCTCATAGTACCACAGCCTGGGGACATAAACATCATCTGCTGCAGCTCTGGATCTCTGGGAATCTGTGACCTTCTTGCGCTCCCTAAGATAAGTGCTCCTCAGGCCACCAATTTTGGCTTTTAAATAAGGGATGGTTCACCAACTCCAGCAGTTTCTCCAGTGCTGCCTGCCTCTTCTGTTTGTGATTATAGTGGGGGTCTCTCACTTGCCACAGACAGGGCAGCTCCCTGTACTTGTCTATGAACAGGGGCAGGAAATTGTGGTCCTTGAACCCATCCATTTTCTCTGCAAGACACAACACAAGACAAACCCTAATGTCAGGCAAAACTCCCCTAATCTTGTTACAATATAGGCTTCCATTTCGAAGCAGTATAGGCGCAAGTTTGTCCCTTACCTTCGTTATCACGATCGGCGTCTCCGATGCTCCTTCCTCCGCTCACAGATCGTACGTAATACGCACGTGTGTTACGCTTTATACACACTGCGCATGCGTATAACTCCGCCCGCCCCTGACGTTCTTTCTAGTCTATTCCCCGCCCCTTTTTGTTCCGCGCAGTGGGGGAAGAGCACATGGCAGATAGACAGCAGGTGCGTGCTAATTGTAGCAACGAGGAGGAGGAGGAAAGGCCGGAGCCTGAAACGTCCCGATCCAGAAGGAGATTTAAGGACTCAAATATGTCCTTTGGGGAGATGTTGGAGATGGTGGACATCCTGAAGAAGGCCGACTATGATGGAAAGTATGGGCCTTACCCCAACCCCAATATCAGAAAGGCCAAGATCATGGCGAAAGTGGTCAGGAGTCTGCACCGGAATTTCGGGGTACGACGATCGAACGATCAGCTCAGGAAGCGGTGGTCGGACCTGAAATTACGAGAACATGAGCAGTACATAAAGATCCGGAGAGTGCTGCAAAAAAGTAAGTAGTTGTGCTGTGTTCCTATTCTTTTTGTGTTTATTACGTTCGTGCTGCTCCATGTGCTTTTAGGAACTGTTGTACAGTTTAAAATGGCAACTTTCATGTTCATGGGCACATTATTCGTTCGGATCAAACATTTTTCGTTCCAACTATAAAATACCATTGTTTAGCCCATATGCATTTGGCCACCATTTTAACGCCCTATACTTGTCTTCAAAGAATTGGGTTGTGTAGATGGCTTTGTTACTAGAATGAAATGCAAACTAGATTCTGTGTAAGGAGAGGACACTGAGCAGCTGTTTTCACATCTGGACACTGGAGCACTATATTGTGGGACAAAAGAACACCATTTTTATTAGGGGGGCCACACAGGTGCTCCAGAGTATACCAATAGGGGGGTCTCCATCTGTGAAGCTTGTACAAAACAGGTAAAGTATTGCAGGTTGACAAAGGACACTAAAAAAGCTACATCTTGGAACTCTGCTAAAATTGACAATTGTACCCCACTTCCAAGCAATGTTTCCTATTTATAGTTCTGCCATTAAATATCTGTGTGCTAAGTATACCATTTTTGTTTTACATAGGGGATAAAAGACTCAGAGGACACCCCTCATCTGAGGAGACCAGAGCCCCCCCCCTCTGGAAGAAGGGGAAATCCCCCCAACACAAGAAGAGCAGGAGGATGAAGACGTGGTGGAACTAGTCACCACAACAGGTGAGTGTCTGCAACCACAGGCTCAGATAAGAGATGGATGGCGGCATTTTTTTTAAACCAAATTTATTTTGGGGTTCTTCTCTTTTTAGGTGATCGTGATGTTGTGGATCCAGATCCTTTAACATCCGAAAGTGCCCAGATCCTGATCGGGGAGATCATGGGGTGTAATTTTCAATTGGAAATCATCAAGCAAAACATCAATGATGTTATTCCAAAATATAAAAACATTGATGTTTTGGGGCGAATTTAAAACCCCTCCAAATCACTTTCTTCTTTTGTGTGCTACAATGTGCTAAATGTTTTTGTGATTTTTCCCAAAGCCAAATTTGGAGGATGCACACAGTGTGTCAACATGTGCTATCTGCCATCATGGGAGATCAATGGACGCGTTTTGGGGGTGCAACCCCTTCCTCAATAATAAAGTAGCGGTGAGGAAGGGGTTTCTCCCCCAAAACACATCCCTTGATCCCCCGTGATGGCAGCTAGCACATGTTGACATTGGGAAATTTGTGTGCATCTTCCAAATTTGGCTTTTCCAGGGGTGATTTCCCCCCATCTGAACGCAATATCAAACACAGTTCCTAAATACTCATGTCTGATATTGCCTTCAAATTCGACCAAATGTGACGTTTGTAAGTTCAAGATTTGTGTCTTTTCTTCTTGGTTTTACACAGGCCTGTTTTCTATAAAATGGACATTTTGATTTTGGATAATGCCACCGCAAAAATTGTTATACAACAAACATGTTGGTTTGTTTGAAAAACCTTTGGTAAATGCACATGTGATTGTGCAGGTATTAAAAAGATTGTTAATCAAGAATGTGTGGATTATTGTCTCAACGCTACAACACTTTTGGGGTGATGTAATTGTTGTTTTATGAGAAAATGGGGGTTATTTCCTAAGGGCAAATCCACTTTGCACTACAAGTGCAGTTTCAGTGCAGTTGCAAGTGCACTTGTAGTGAAATGTGTTTTTGCATTTAGTAAATAACAGCCAACAGTGCTTTGTATAAGGTTACACAATCACGCCATTTTCTGCACTCAAAACATTTCTGTCAGGGTCAGCTAAAACAAACACAAGCAGTAAATGTCCACAAGGAATTTTTTTTTTTTATTATAAAAAGGCTTTTTTTATATATATATGCCAGATTGTCTGGCATATTGATAGCCCCCCTACCCGCAAAGAACTCCAGGTAGCGTAACCGGACATCACGGGCACTCAGGGAGGGCAAGCCAGGACGGCCACTTTCAAGCACCGTCAGTGTGGTTTGATGTATGATTTCGGCCTCAGGCCCAACTGAGCCAGCATAGTTGGCCGAATGTTTCCTTAAAAAGTTATGGAGAACACAGCACGCAAGTATAATATGGTTCAGTTTATACTCCGCCATATGGATGGGTGTCATAAATAGGCGGAACCGGCTGGCCAGGATTCCAAATGTGTTCTCCACCACTCTTCGGGCTCTGGCCAGCTGGTAATTGAAAACCCTCTGTTCCGGGGTGAGGGTCCTCATTGGGAATGGCCGCATCAGGTGGTCCCCCAGCGCAAACGCTTCATCAGCAACGAACACAAATGGGAGTCCTTCAACATTGTCCTCTGGAGCTGGCAAGTCCAAGCTGCCATTCTGGAGACGCCTGTAGAACTCCGTCTGGGCGATGACTCCACCAGCGGACATCCGGCCATTCTTCCCCACATCCACATACAAGAAGTCATAATTAGCCGACACCACCGCCAACATCACTATACTATTGAACCCCTTGTAATTATAATAGTACGACCCCGAGTTGGGTGGTGGGACGATGTGGACGTGTTTCCCATCAATTGCCCCTCCGCAGTTAGGAAATTCCCACCGCTGGGCAAAGTGGGAGGCCACAGTCTGCCATTCCTGTGGCGTGGAAGGAAACTGTTGAGGAAAAAACAATAAACATTACTATTTTTTCACAGAAACATGGCAAGCAGATTAGACACAAACATCATGGGGCAACCTCCAGATAGCATTTAGTAAGGGGAATTTAACAAGGCCAAAGTATAAGGTACACCTATCATATTCCCCCTCCCCCCCTCTCATGGGCCATTTCTAACATTATAGGGGGTGTGTGGAAATCTTGGACAGGTAACCCTCTTCACTTCATTGAGAGATGAATGCCTAAATAATGGGTATTACTTGGAACAGCCCCTCCTTAGTTACACTATTGGCAGCCCACTGGACAGGTAAGAAGTGTTATAATACAAAGATATAAATACACATTGTACACATTTGAGGACATTTGGACATTCTGCTATTACCTGTCAAGATAATAATAGGATACAAAAACTTTAAACAGTACCATTTGAAAGTATACAGGCAGGCCCTTGCACTACATGCGTTGGGGAATTTATCCATAAATCTGACCAGTAAAGAGGTGGGTATAGTGTGTATGGGTTTGGCAAAGTCAGCAGATAGATGATTGAGGATAGATAGAGAATTGGGATCAGCTGACTTAGCAGTTGGGGGAGGGAGGGTTACTAAAAATTATTTGGGGACACCACAAAAAAAAGCCTCTGCCACTCTGCCTGAATTTAAATCAAAAATAACATTTCCAAACATTTTAGGGGGTGTTTAGGGTAAAGCACTACTATGGAGCTGATAAAATACATTGTTAAGTGACTACATGAGGTGAATATAGGGCCAGGAGACACCATGCTGGGGAGGTTAGTGAAGGGCAAATATGTATGAAGGACCTAAAATAATAATTACATAAAAATCCAGCATGCATGAGAACAAAGGGGACATTCACAGCATATTCCAATCATGGTAATTAGGGAATGAGGAAAGAAATACAAGATATTATCAAACATTCAATACAATAAAATGTGATATAAAAGGATAAAAGTCTTACCTTCATATACTCCTTCTGCAGGACCTGGATGATGGCAGAACAGGTCTCTGGGATAATGATCCCCAGAGCCTGGGGGGAGATGCCTGTCGAGAACTTCAAGTCCTGCAGGCTTCTCCCTGTCGCCAAATACTGCAGGGTAGCGACCAACCTCTGCTCCGGAGTGATGGCTTGCCTCATGCAGGTATCCTGCCTGCTGATATAGGGGGTCAGCGAAGCCAACAAACGGTGAAACACGGGGTCCGTCATCCTGAGAAAGTTCCTGAAATCATCAGGATTATTCTCACGGATCTCACGGAGCAAAGGCATATGAGAGAACTGGTCACGCTGAAGCAACCAATTCTTGGTCCATGAACTCCTCCCCACCCTGTTCATGGACTGGACTTGTGTCAAGGTCAGGACCCCAACACCAAGCCCCCGCACAGCACGAACTCTACGAGGAGTACGCATACGAAACATGGCTAGAAAACGGTCGGCTGCTCAGAACGAAGTAACAGAACGCACTGAAGAACAGCAAGGCCTGTGAAGAGCGACCTGAAAACCAGTAACGAACGAACAAGAATACAATGACTACCTAAAGTCACGCGGAACTTGCTGCACGCACTGAAGAGCAGATACAAACCCACAAGCACAAACTGAACGGCAGAAAACGATCTGAAAGCCACGAGTCTGAAAAAGCGCGAATCGTCTCTCACCAAACTTTTACCAACACGAGATTAGCAAAAGGAGCCCAAAGGGTGCCGCGCTTGGTTCTGAACCGGCCTTTTCTAGTCTCCTCGTACGTGGTGTACATGACCGCGTGGTTGGCGATCGGAAATTCCGACAACTTTGTGCGACCGTGTGTAGACAAAAAAAGTTTGAGCCAACATCCGTCGGAAAAAATCCTAGGATTTTGTTGTCGGAATGTCTGAACAAAGTCCGACCGTGTGTACGCCCTATTACACTTTTGAAGGCCCTGGAGCACCAGGACAGTGGAAACATCCACAAAATGACCCCATTTTGGAAAGCTAACACCCCAACGTATAATCTATGAGGCATAATGAGTCTTTTGAATGGTTTATTTTTTTCCAGAAGTTTTTGGAAAATGTGGAAAAAAATGAAAACGCATTTTTTTTACACAAAGTTGTCCGTTTATAAGATATTTCCAACACATAGCATTTAGATAGCAGAAATGACACCCCAAAATACATTCTGCTACTCCTCCTGAGTGGGGATGAGCTTCGTGTTCGAGTCGAACCCATGTTCGACTCGAACATCGGCTGTTCGGTCGTTCGCCGAATTGCGAAAGATATGGGCCGTTCGCGCCAAATTCGTGTGGCGCGTCACGGCCCATAATTCACTGCGGCATCGCAGTGCATTGCTTGCTGATGATTGGCCAAGCATGCACTATGACCCGCATGCTTGGCCAATCACAGCGCCGCCTGAACAGAGAGCCGTAATTGGCCAAAGCCAAGGAGGCTTTGGCCAATTATGGCTCAGGGGATTTAGTACACGCCCCATACTATATAAGGCCGCCTGCACGGCGGCCCTGTGTAGTGTGTGTTCCGGCGTTGAAAGAGATAGACAGAGAGACAGTGTTTGATTTGAGTTAGATAGATTAGGCAGAACAGTCAGTCAGTTAGCTGCACTTACAGTGTATTGTGTATATATATGCATCCCAGGTGTTGCATATATATATATACACTGTACTCAGTTTAGCTAGATCCGTTCCTGTTATCTTCTAGACTATTTACATTTAGTGCAGTGCGTCCTGCTCACAGTGTTCAGCTAGATCCGTTCCTGTTATCTTCTAGACTATTTACATTTAGTGCAGTGCGTCCTGCTCACAGTGTTCAGCTAGATCCGTTCCTGTTATCTTCTAGACTATTTACATTTAGTGCAGTGCGTCCTGCTCACAGTGTTCAGCTAGATCCGTTCCTGTTATCTTCTAGACTATTTACATTTAGTGCAGTGCGTCCTGCTCACAGTGTTCAGCTAGATCCGTTCCTGTTAAATTCTAGACTATTTACATTTAGTGCAGTGCGTCCTGCTCACAGTGTTCAGCTAGATCCGTTCCTGTTATCTTCTAGACTATTTACATTTAGTGCAGTGCGTCCTGCTCACAGTGTTCAGCTAGATCCGTTCCTGTTATCTTCCTACTGACAGGCAGGCTTGTCTTGTTACAGTATTAACAGCTACCTAAAGAAAATTACTGGTGTTCTTTTGATCCTATTAGTACCACGGTCAGGCAGCTAGACTATTAACATTTAGTGCAGTGCATCCTGCTCACAGTGTTCCGCTAGATCCGTTCCTGTTATCTTCCTACTGACAGGCAGGCTTGTCTTGTTACAGTATTTACAGCTACCTAAAGAAAATTACTGGTGTTCTTTTGATCCTATTAGTACCACGGTCAGGCAGCTAGACTATTTACATTTAGTGCAGTGCGTCCTGCTCACAGTGTTCAGCTAGATCCGTTCCTGTTATCTTCTAGACTATTTACATTTAGTGCAGTGCGTCCTGCTCACAGTGTTCAGCTAGATCCGTTCCTGTTAAATTCTAGACTATTTACATTTAGTGCAGTGCGTCCTGCTCACAGTGTTCAGCTAGATCCGTTCCTGTTATCTTCTAGACTATTTACATTTAGTGCAGTGCGTCCTGCTCACAGTGTTCAGCTAGATCCGTTCCTGTTATCTTCTAGACTATTTACATTTAGTGCAGTGCGTCCTGCTCACAGTGTTCAGCTAGATCCGTTCCTGTTATCTTCCTACTGACAGGCAGGCTTGTCTTGTTACAGTATTAACAGCTACCTAAAGAAAATTACTGGTGTTCTTTTGATCCTATTAGTACCACGGTCAGGCAGCTAGACTATTAACATTTAGTGCAGTGCGTTCTGCTCACAGTGTTCAGCTAGATCCGTTCCTGTTATCTTCCTACTGACAGGCAGGCTTGTCTTGTTACAGTATTTACAGCTACCTAAAGAAAATTACTGGTGTTCTTTTGATCCTATTAGTACCACGGTCAGGCAGCTAGACTATTTACATTTAGTACAGTGCGTCCTGCTCACAGTGTTCAGCTAGATCCGTTCCTGTTATCTTCTAGACTATTTACATTTAGTGCAGTGCGTCCTGCTCACAGTGTTCAGCTAGATCCGTTCCTGTTATCTTCTAGACTATTTACATTTAGTGCAGTGCGTCCTGCTCACAGTGTTCAGCTAGATCCGTTCCTGTTAAATTCTAGACTATTTACATTTAGTGCAGTGCGTCCTGCTCACAGTGTTCAGCTAGATCCGTTCCTGTTATCTTCTAGACTATTTACATTTAGTGCAGTGCGTCCTGCTCACAGTGTTCAGCTAGATCCGTTCCTGTTATCTTCCTACTGACAGGCAGGCTTGTCTTGTTACAGTGTTTACAGCTACCTAAAGAAAATTACTGGTGTTCTTTTGATCCTATTAGTACCACGGTCAGGCAGCTAGACTATTTACATTTAGTACAGTGCGTCCTGCTCACAGTGTTCAGCTAGATCCGTTCCTGTTATCTTCTAGACTATTTACATTTAGTGCAGTGCGTCCTGCTCACAGTGTTCAGCTAGATTCGTTCCTGTTATCTTCTAGACTATTTACATTTAGTGCAGTGCGTCCTGCTCACAGTGTTCAGCTAGATCCGTTCCTGTTAAATTCTAGACTATTTACATTTAGTGCAGTGCGTCCTGCTCACAGTGTTCAGCTAGATCCGTTCCTGTTATCTTCTAGACTATTTACATTTAGTGCAGTGCGTCCTGCTCACAGTGTTCAGCTAGATTCGTTCCTGTTATCTTCCTACTGACAGGCAGGCTTGTCTTGTTACAGTATTTACAGCTACCTAAAGAAAATTACTGGTGTTCTTTTGATCCTATTAGTACCACGGTCAGGCAGCTAGACTATTTACATTTAGTACAGTGCGCCCTGCTCACAGTGTTCAGCTAGATCCGTTCCTGTTATCTTCCTACTGACAGGCAGGCTTGTCTTGTTACAGTATATAAAGCTACCTGAAGAAAATTACTGGTGTTCTTTTGATCCTATTAGTACCACGGTCAGGCAGCTAGACTATTTACATTTAGTGCAGTGCGTCCTGCTCACAGTGTTCAGCTAGATCCGTTCCTGTTATCTTCCTACTGACAGGCAGGCTTGTCTTGTTACAGTATTTACAGCTACAAGTTAGTGGGGTGCGTCCACCTCACAGTGTTCAGCTAAAGCTACCTGTAGAAGGTTGGTGGTGTTCTCATACTACAGGCAGGTAGTTGATTTTGCTAGCTGCAGTATATATATATATATATATATATATATATATATATATATATATCCCAGCTTAGTGCAGCTACAGGCCATTAGTATGTCTGGAAGGCCAAGAAGGAGAGGCAGACAGTCACAAGCCAATAAGAGAGGGCAAGCAGGCTCTGTGTCTAGTGCTGGTCGTGGAGACGGTGCATCCTCATCAGCACGTGGCCATGGGACACGCTTGGCCTTTTTTTCGGCAGCTGGCCGCGTTGAGCCGCAACATGCGGAAGACTTGGTCGAGTGGATGACCAAGCCGTCCTCATCCTCCTCATCCTCTCTCACCCATGCCCAGGGTGCTTTGTCTGGCAAAGCAGCGGCCTCTTCCCTCGGCTCAATGTCATCAGTGACTCCTTCCCTAGCTCCACCATGTCCTCCTGAGGAGTCCCTCGAACTGTTTGACCACAGTGTTGGGTACATGCTCCAGGAGGATGCCCAGCGTTTGGAAGGCTCTGATGATGATACTGAGCTCGATGAAGGCAGTAACATGAGCACGGACAGAGGGGGTGCCCAAGAAGGACAGCAATCTGGCAGTCATGCTCCCCCTGCTGCAGCATACTGCCGGGTTTGCTCCAGTGATGAGGAGGGAGGGGATGATGAGGTCACTGACTCAACGTGGGTGCCTGATAGGAGAGAGGAGGAGGAGGAGGAGGCGGCACATCACCAACGAGGCAGGATGCCCTCCAGGGGCCAGCCTAAGGGCAGCACATTGACTGCATCACATGTGCAGGGCGCTGCAGTCTCTGCGCGTTATTCAAAAAGTTCTTTGGTGTGGGCCTTTTTTGAGACGAGTGCATCAGATCGCACCGCTGCTATTTGCAACATATGTCTCAAGCGTATCTCACGTGGCCAAAACATCTCCCGCTTGGGTACCACATGCTTGACCAGACATATGTTGACCTGCCATGCAGTTCGTTGGCAAGCGCATCTAAAAGACCCACACCAAAGAACAAAGAGGACCTCTCCTTGCTCCTCATCAGCTGAGATTTCCAACCCCACTAGACCTTCAGTCCTCTCTGAGACCTGCACTGAGAGGAATGAAGGTGTAGAATTAGGTGTGTCACAGCCAAGTACTTGTGGGCAATCTGCTTTTGGTACACCGACGTCAGATTGTACCAGGCAAATTTCCCTGCCCCAGCTGCTGCACCGCCGAAAGAAGTTTGCTCCCAGCCATCCACATGCCCAGCGGTTGAATGCTAGCTTGGCAAAATTGCTGGCACTTCAACTGCTGCCTTTTCAGTTGGTAGACTCTGCCCCCTTCCGTGAGTTTGTGGAATGTGCGGTTCCTCAGTGGCAGGTACCCAAACGCCACTTTTTCTCACGGAAGGCGATTCCGGCTCTCTACCGGCATGTGGAAGGCAATGTCCATGCCTCGCTGGACAGGGCGGTCAGCGGTAAGGTGCATATTACCGCTGACTCATGGTCCAGCAGGCATGGACAGGGACGTTACCTAAGTTTCATGGCGCATTGGGTGACTCTGCTGGCAGCTGGGAAGGATGCAGGACAAGGTGCAGTAGTGTTGGAGGTTGTTCCGCCACCACGCCTCCAAAATGCTAATGATTGTGACACACCTCTCTCCTCCACCCCCTCCTCTTCTTCTTCCTCCATGGCCTCTTCCTCGGAACCAGCGGTGCTCCGTAGTCGTTCAAGGGGCTACGCAAGTACGCAGGCCAAAAGATGCCATGCGGCGCTTGAGCTGGTGTGCTTGGGGGACAGGAGCCACACTGGGGCAGAGGTTCTGTCAGCTCTGCAGGGGCAGGTTCAGAGGTGGTTGACGCCATGAAAACTTAAGGCAGGAATGGTGGTTTGCGACAATGGCACCAACCTCCTCTCTGCCCTCCGACAGGGACAAATGACCCATGTGCCCTGTTTGGCTCACGTCCTTAACTTGGTGGTGCAGCGGTTCTTGGGCAGGTACCCGGGCTTACAGGATGTCCTGAGGCAGGCCAGGAAAGTCTGTGTGCATTTCCGCCGGTCATATAATGCCAGTGCTCGGCTGACGGACCTCCAAAAGGAGTTTAACCTGCCCAAGAACCGCCTAATCTGTGACATGCCCACCAGGTGGAACTCAACGTTAGCCATGCTGCAGCGGCTGCACACGCAGCAGAGGGCCATCAATGAGTACCTGTGCGACTATGGCACCAGGACAGGATCAGGGGAGCTTGGTTTTTTTTCCCCACGCCAGTGGGCCATGTTTAGGGATGCATGCACTGTCCTGTCACCATTTGAGGAGGCCACGAGGATGGTGAGCAGTGACAGTGCATGCATCAGTGACACTGTCCCCCTTGTCCACCTGTTGGAGCACACGCTGCGTGGAATAATGGACAGGGCACTTGAGGCAGAACAGAGGCAGGAAGAGGAGGACTTCCTTAGCTCTCAAGGCCCCCTTTATCCAGACAGTGTTCCTGCGTGCCCGCCGATCACACAGGAAGAGAAGGAGGAGGAGGAGGAAGATTGTGTCAGTATGGAGGTGGAGCCTGGCACTCAGCATCAGCATCAGTCTTTAAGGGATCAGTCCCAAGAAACACATGGACTTGTACGTGGCTGGGAGGAGGTGGCTGCGGACTATGTCGTCCTTAGTGACCCAGAGGACTCCAGACCGAATGCCTCAGCAAACCTACGCTGCATGGCCTCCCTGATCCTGCAAAGCCTGCGTAAGGATCCTCGTATTCGTGGTATCAAGGAGAAGGACCAATACTGGCTGGCAACCCTCCTTGATCCACGTTACAAGGGTAAGGTTGCGGACCTTATCTTGCCATCGCAGAGGGAGCAGAGGATGAAACATCTTCGGGAGGCCTTGCAGAAAGGTCTGTGCAACGCGTTCCCAGAGACTGGGAGGTTACAAACTCCTGTTTCTGGACAACGTGTTGCTGAGACTTCGGTCAGTCAAAGAAGGAGCAGTGGAGAAGGTGGCCGTCTGACCGATGCGTTCAGACAATTTTTTGGTCCGCAGCCCCAAGGTATGATCGGTTCCAGCAACCATCGCCAGCGTCTGTTTTACATGGTGCAGGAATACCTAGGGGCAAGATCAGACTTGGACACCTTTCCCACCGAAAATCCTCTGGGTTACTGGGTCTTGAGGATGGATCACTGGCCAGAGCTTGCACAGTATGCAATTGAGCTACTGGCCTGTCCTGCATCCAGCGTTCTTTCGGAACGCACATTCAGTGCTGCTGGAGGCGTGGTAACCGATCACAGGGTGCGTCTGTCCACCGACTCGGTCGATCGACTGACCTTCATAAAAATGAATCAGTCTTGGATCACCACCAGCTACCAAGCACCTGATGCTGATGTAACCGAATAATTTTTTTTGAAATCTCAGATCCCTTCAAAGACTGCCTATGCTGATGCTGAGTGACTATCCCTGAGAAATTATCCTCTTCCTCCTCAATCTTCACGCTGATAGCTTGTAAGAACATTTTTGGTTCTGGGCGCCACCACCAGTGCCTAAGGCACAATTTTTCAGCCCCTGTTTAACAGGGGCATGTAATTACAATTTTTGATGCAATACTTTGCAGCAGGGCTCGTTTCTGCGTTACAACTAGAGTATCTGTGAGGGGTTGCAGTGTTGTGGCACCAGCACCAGTGCCTAAGGCCCAATTTTTCTGCCCCTGTCTAACAGGGGCGTGTAATTACAATTTTTGATGCAATACTTTGCAGCAGGGCTCGTTCCTGCATTCCAACTAGAGTGTCTGTGAGGGGTTGCAGTGTTGTGGCACCAGCACCAGTGCCCAAGGCCCAATTTTTCTGCTCCTGTCTAACAGGGGCGTGTAATTACAATTTTTGATGCAATACTTTGCAGCAGGGCTCGTTCCTGCGTTCCAACTAGAGTGTCTGTAAGGGGTTGCAGTGTTGTGGCACCAGCACCAGTGCCTAAGGCCTAATTGTTCAGCTCCTGTTCAACAGGGGCATGTAATTACAATTCTTGATCTAATATTTCACAGCAGGGCCCTGCGAGGGCTTACAGTGTTGTGGCCACAGCAACACCTAAGGCCCAAATTTCTGCTGAGTATATAGGGCAGGACCCTACTTTCAAACATCTAACTTACAAACGACTCCTACTTGCAAACGGAAGGAGACAACAGGAAGTGAGATGAAATCTACCCCTTGGAAGGGAAATTCTCTCCTGTAAGAGTTAATATGGGAAAAAAAATTCTCCTTTCCACTGATGCTTTCCAATCCTTGTTCCACAAAAAAACCCAAATTTTCAAAAAACATTTTTCATTGGGACAAAAAGTGAGGTGAAATCTTCTGAAGAGGAGGAAAGACAGCAAAACAAATGTCACAGGGGTGATAACCCTTCCCTATGTTTTCCAAAAAGCTTAAAAAAGATTTTTTGGCTGGAGCTAAACACGTTAAAAATGTACCCGTTCAAAATTACAAAGAGATTCTACTTAACAACAAACCTACAGTCCCTGTCTTGTTTGCACCGCCTGTATACTGCTGTTCAGAGTATATAGGGCCTGGTGGCCCCACACCTTTCCTTATTTTAATTTGGGTGCGGGGTTCCCCTTAATATCCATACAAGACCCAAAGGGCCTGGTAATGGACTGGGGGGTACCCATGCCGTTTGTCTCACTGATTTTCATCCATATTGCCATGACCCGACATTACATTAAACCCGCAAGCAGTTTTAAATGAGATTTTTTCCTTTAAAAATGACATTTGGTGCAGGGACTGTTCTAAACACGGGAAACACGCGTCACTTTACAGGCATACTATAGACACCCCCCAGGTACGATATTTAAAGGAATATTTCACTTTTTTTTTTTTACTTTAAGCATCATTAAAATCACTGCTCCCGAAAAAACGTCCGTTTTTAAAAGTTTTTTTTGCATTGATACATGTCCCCTGGGGTAGGACCCGGGTCCCCAAACCCTTTTTAGGACAATACCGTGCAAATTAGCCTTTAAAATGAGCACTTTTGATTTCGAACGTTCGAGTCCCATAGACGTCAATGGGGTTCTAACGTTCGTGCGAACTTTCGGTCCGTTCGCAGGTTCTGGTGCGAACCGAACCGGGGGGTGTTCGGCTCATCCCTACTCCTGAGTATTACGATACCACATGTGTGGGACTTTTTCACTGCCTGGCCACATACAGAGGCCCAACATGCATGGAGCACCATCAGGTGTTCTAGGAGCATATATTACACATCACATTTCTCAACCACCTATTACACTTTTGAAGGCCCTGGAGCACCAGGACAATGGAAACACCCACAAAATGACCCCATTTCGTAAAGCTAACACCTCAACGTATAATCTATGAGGAATAATGAGTCTTTTGAATGTTTTTTTTTTTTCCAGAAGTTTTTGGAAAATATGGAAAAAAATGAAAACGCATTTTTTTTTACACAAAATTGTCCGTTTATAAGATATTTCCAACACATAGCATTTAGATAGCAAAAATGACACCCCAAAATACATTCTGCTACTCCTCCTGAGTATTACCATACCACATGTGTGGGACTTTTTCACTGCCTGGCCACATACAGAGGCCCAACATGCATGGAGCACCATCAGGTGTTCTAGGAGCATAAATTACACATCACATTTCTCAACCACCTATTACACTTTTGAAGGCCCTGCAGCACCAGGACAATGGAAACACC
This sequence comes from Aquarana catesbeiana, assembly GCA_037953035.1. Lineage (NCBI taxonomy): Eukaryota > Metazoa > Chordata > Amphibia > Anura > Ranidae > Aquarana > Aquarana catesbeiana. Next base: position 181,516 of record JBBHAA010000686.1, read on the forward strand.
CACAAAATGACCCCATTTTGGAAAGCTAACACCCCAATGTATAATCTATGAGACATAATGAGTCTTTTGAATGGTTTATTTTTTTCCAGAAGTTTTTGGAAAATATGGAAAAAAATGAAAACGCTTTTTTTTTTACACAAAGTTGTCCGTTTATAAGATATTTCCAACACATAGCATTTAGATAGCAAAAATGACACCCCAAAATACATTCTGCTACTCCTCCTGAGTATTACCATACCACATGTGTGGGACTTTTTCACTGCCTGGCCACATACAGAGGCCCAATATGCATGGAGCACCATCAGGTGTTCTAGGAGCATAAATTACAAAACACTTTTGAAGGCCCTGGAGCACCGGGACAATGGAAACACCCACAAAATGACCCCATTTTGGAAAGCTAACACCCCAACGTATAATCTATGAGGCATTATGAGTCTTTTGAACGGTTCATTTTTTTCCAGTTTTTGGAAAATGTGGACAAAAAATGAAAACGCATTTTTTTTACACAAAGTTGTCCGTTTATAAGATATTTCCAACACATAGCATTTGGATAGCAAAAATGACACCCCAAAATACATTCTGCTACTCCTCCTGAGTATGGCGATACCACATGTGTGAGACTTCTACACAGCCTGGCCACATACAGAGATCCAACATGCAAGGAACACTGTCAGGTGTTCCAGGGACACATAGCATGCACATACCCAGAATTACACCCCAAAATACATTATGCTGATCAAAGCGTAAACAAAAAAGATTACCTGTGGTTGTAGTAGCGCAGCTGTACACAGGAGGATAGCACTGGTCCAGGCAGCAGGCAGGGACTTGGTCAGCAGCGGCGAACACAATTGTCCAGGCAGCAGGCAGGGTTACTGTCCATATAAAGTCCAGGGTCAGTGCAGGCAGAGATATTGTCCGCAGTGCCAAAAATATTGGTCCTGGTAGTAGGCAGGTCCAAGTGGTGTGGTCAGTGCAACAGGCAGAGGCATGACGGCATTAAGTCCTACAGGCAGAAGTAGGGCCTCGTTCAGGACAGAATGGGGACAGGGGTAGAGGCTTCTCCCACCCAAATCTCTTTGAAGCCTCCGAGTCTCCAGACCCTAATCTAGGATTGTGAAAACAAAAAAAATTGTTTTCTTCATCCAGAAAAACAATTCTGGAGCCCCTCACATATGTGAGACCCCTGTGCTGAATCCCACTAGTCCAGTATCAGGGTACAAGATCAGTCCAAGAGGCAGGCAAATATCATGGTCAAACAGTCCAAGGTCAGTTCCAGATCAGGCAGAGGTATGTACAGAATCGTTGGGCAGAAGCATGGTCGAATAACAGTCCAGGGTCAGTTCCAGATCAGGCACAGGTATGTGCAAAATTGTTAGGCAGAAGCATGGTCGAATAACAGTCCAGGGTCAGTTCCAGATCAGGCAGAGGTATGTACAGAATCGTTAGGCAGAAGCGTGGTCAAATAACAAGCCAGGGTCAGTTACAGAGGAGGCAGTGGCATAAGGGGTGTGAGGGTAAATTGCAGGAACGGAGGCTTACGTTTACCATACTTCACTAATAATTTAGTGAAGTATGGTAACGACGAAAACATTCACCTACGCAGAGGCCTGGTTCAGAAGAACATTGTGCACAATAATAAGATGTGTCTCTTCTGAATCCAGCTCTGGTACACACCTTACATTTTTTTTGCCGTCGTTGGCCTGTTGGTTTGGGAGGGATCTTATCTGGAAAGTGGCGTTCAGAGAGTCGACTTAGAACATCAGATCAGATATTTTCTGGGGGGACGTTCGGGAATGTAAGGGCAGTGAAAACTTCCTCCTGGTAGCCAAAGAAGCGTTTGGGGTTTTGGGTGGAGTTACAATAAATGACATAAGAATTGTAGATGGCCAAATGAAAAAAATAAATTGCGACTTTCTTATACCAATGGTATGTCCGTCTTGTAGCAAGGTACGGTTCCAGCATCTGGTCATTCAAGTCGACTCCCCCCATTAAAAAATTTATAGTCAAAGATGCATTTAGGTTTCTGTATGGGGCCATTTCTTCTGGGGATTTCCATGAAGGTATCATCGTGGATTGAAGACAACATGTACACATCTCTTTTGTCTCTCTACTTCACTGCCAAAATCTCGTTGTTTCGTAGACTCGCCGTTTCTCCTTTTCTCAATTTTTTATTGACCAGACTTTGAGGAAAGCCCTTCCGGTTCTTTTTAATGGTACCACATGCAGGCATCTTCTTCCGATGCAGGTTGTGGAACAGGGGCAGAGATGTGTAGGAGTTATCTACGTACAGGTGGTAGCCTTTCTCCAGTAGGGGGTATGTGAAGTCCCAAACAATTTTCCCACTTGATCTCAAGTGGTCTGGGCAATTAGGGGGTTGCAGCTGGGTGTCCTTCCCTTCGTACACTTTGAAGGCATACAAGTAACCTATGACTCGGTCACATAATTTGTATACCTTCACCCCATAGCGGGCCCTTTTACTGGGAATATATTGATTTATTTTAAGCCTGCCAATAAACTTAACAAGGGACTCATCCACACATATGTTTTTGTCCGGGGTAAACAGCAGGGGGAATAGTGCAGAAAAATCATTCAAAAGTGGCCGAATTTTGAAAAGTCTATCATAGTTTGAGTCATTTCGGGGAGGGCACTGGGTATTGTCGTTGAAATGAAGAAACCTCAATATCATGAGGTATCTTTTTCTGGGCATTTACTTGGAGTATACTGGCATGTGTTGGAGGGGGTGGGTTGACCAATAGGACAGCAAAGTGTTTTTTTTTGTGAGTCCCATGTTAAATGTGAGCCCTAAAAAAATCTTCAACTCCTCCACCGTTAGGTCTCTCCATTCGTAGGGATGGGCATAGTAGGACGTTGGATTATTCGCAATGAATTGCTGTGCATAAAGGTTGCAATGGGCCACAATACTTGACATGTCCTCGGTAAAAAATAAATTAAAAAAATCCATTGGGGAAAAATTCTCCGTGTTCACCTGGACTCCTGGCTGGGCAGTGAAAGGGGGAATGTTGGCTTCTCCTGAATTAGGAGGAAGCCACAAGGGGTTCTGCAGGGCATAGGGAAGGCTGCCTTGGGTCCTTGGCCTTTCTTGCCGAGGCAGTGCAGTGCTGGTGGATGGCACTGCCGTGCTGGTGAATGGGACTGCCGTGCTGGTGGATGGGACTGCCATGCTGGTGGATGGGACTGCGGTGCTGGTAGATGCCACTGCCTCCCCACCAGAACGCCTTCGTTTGGCGGGCCGAATCTCTTCCTCCTCTGAAACACTCAGTGTTCCACTACTGAGGACTGGCTCATAATTTATGTCCGACTCGGAATCGGAATCGGAAAGGGAATCCGAAAAAGAGAGCTCCCTCGTCGGCCTGTATTTGGCACGCCTCCTCGGCGGAAAAGCTTCTTTTGGTCATGGTTGCTAAGCCTGCACTGATGGGCACTGATGAGGCGGCACTGATGAGCACAGATGGGCACTGAGGTGGCACAGAGGGGCACTGATGAGGTGGAACAGATGTGCACTGATGAGGTGGAACAGATGTGCACTAATGAGGTGGAACAGATGTGCAGATGTGCACTGATGAGGTGGCACAGGTGGGCACTGATGAGGTGGCACAGGTGGGCACTGATGAGGTGGCACAGGTGGGCACTGATGAGGCGGCACAGGTGGGCACTGATAAGGCGGCACAGGTGGGCACTGATGAGGTGGAACAGATGTGCACTGAGATTGCACAGATGTGCACTGATGAGGTGGCACAGCTGGGCACTGATGGGACGGCACAGATGGGGCGGCACAGATGAAGCGGCACAGATGGGGCGGCACAGATGGAGCAGCACAGATGGGCACTGATGAGGCGGCACAGATGTGCACTGATTGCACAGATGTGCACTGAGGCAGCACAGATGGGCACTGAGGCAGCACAGATGGGCACTGATTGGCACAGGTGGGCACTGATGAGGTGGCACAGGTGGGCACTGATGAGGTGGTACAGGTGGGCACTGATGAGGTGGCACAGGTGGTCACTGATTGTGCAGATGTGCAGCTGGACACTGATCACCGCTAGGCAGACAGGTGGGCACCGATTGGCACAGGTGGGCACCGATTGGCACAGGTGGGCACCGATTGGCACTGTACTGATGGTGCACTGTAATGATGGGGCACTGTAATGATGGGCACTGTAATGATGGGCACTGTGGGCACTTGATACACAGTAAATCACACAGGAACACTCACAGAACGCTGACAGATCTCTCTCTCCTCACACGCTGTCTCTGTGTGTGGAGAGAGAGCCGGCAATGAGAGATGATCTCAATTGTTTACATTTCAGATCATCTCTCATTGGAGGCAGCGATTGCGATGTAAACGGCCTCTGTGATTGGCTGTTTACAGCGATCTGTGATTGGCTGTGTCCAAGGGACACGGCCAACACAGAATTTCCCCGTTGCGCGCTTGTGAGCGCGCACGGGGAGCGAGGAAAGGGGAGGCCGTCATATGACGGCCTCCCGGGAATTGACATCCGCGCTGAAGCCGTCATTCGGCTACGGCCAGATGTCAGGTGGTTAAACACCATACATATCTCATCACTTTTTCGTGTTGATTTTTCTTTTCTTTTTTGGATGCACGCACAACAGCATTAATATAAAGAATTTTACCTTTTCACATTTTTGTGTTTTTGATTACTTTTATGATATTCATTTCATTGATATTCACCACTTTATTTTTAATCTCCGTTTTCATTTTTGTTGTTCTTTCTTATTTTTACCTTTTTAGCTTTGAAAAAATTAGAAAAAAGTGATTTAATTTATATATATGTCTCATGTAGACCCTTTTCTACATTCTCAAGCAAATTTATGTTTAACTTTATAAAAGTGTTTCTGGGACCATCGTTTAGCTATACGGAACATGAATCTATACGTAAGAAAAAAAGATTCTCTTTACATGTTATGGTTCGTGTGTTATGTCCGTTTGACTTGTTTAGTGCTAGAACATGATGCAACTTGTTTTATCATTAAACTTAATATAATGACATATCCTTTACTATTTTTATAGATTGGGTCTACTCCGACCTCTTGTGTACCTGTTTGTGTATCAAATCATTTTATTTGTTGGTATTATCATATTAATATCGCATTAGTGAGTTTACTATTACTTCTATCTAATGTCAGCATTAAAATTGTTAGTTGTATAGTGGTTTTGGCATCTGCTGACGTCTATATTTGAAGAATGTACTTTTATACAGAGCACCACGGTTAATCACTCATTGTCTCACACAATGCTTATCTGTGCCTGAATAGGTTTGACTTTAGCATTGCTTTATCTCTCTCTTTTGATTAGTAGAGCTCTGCACACTCCCCTTGGTGTTCTATTTTTAAACTATTTGCTGGCTTTTTGCACACATCATTATTACATCCACAGGTTAATTAGATCACACTACACTGTGGTGCATTGGGCTGGCAAGATCTTTTTGTTCTTGACGTCACTGTTTATCTTTATTATTAAAAAACATTAAAAAACCTTAATATATACTTTAATTGTAGTCTTAGGGCTCTTTCACACGGGGCGGATCAGTGATGATCCGCCCCGTGAACACCCGCTGGCTCAGCGGGGATCGCTCCGCCGATCCCCGCTGAGCAGAAAGATGACAGGTCCATCGCTGCACGCTGTGCAGCTACGGACCTGTCAGAGCGCCGCTCTCCCCTATGGGGGATCGGATGATGACGGACCGTAGTGTCCGTCGTCACCCGATCCGATCCGAAAACGGATGGAAAAGTAGGTTTTTCCTCCGTTACACTTTTCGGATCGGAGCGGCGTCGGATGTCAGCGGACATGTCACCGCTGACATCCGACGCTCCATAGGGATACATGTATGTCCGTTTTTCATCCGAAAACGGAAGGATGAAAAACGGACATACGGATCCCCCGTGTGAAAGAGCCCTTACAACCACGCTTTACACACAACTTCATGTTACATCATTAAAGATTTCTCTCTCTCACTTTGAACATTCCTGCATACCCATACACAAAACGATCTCGTTTCACAATCATCCATTGTGGTTGGCTAAAACTAGCATCATAGCATAGCATTTTTTTGCTATCCAGCTAATCCCAATTCCATTTGTTCACATACCCTTTGAACATTCCGCTGCAACATATATTTTGAATACATATACACGCAGTTTTTTTTTTTAAACACATTTGTGATACATTATATCGTTGTTTATGTTACAGCAATTAACAACATTTACACCACTTTTGTCTATAAATCCTATTTAACTTTTGTCTCCACTTCACATCCCTTTCTCTTTATCATACTCATATTGCCACAACACTCACTTTATTTATTTTTTTATATATAGCACATACATATTTATACGTAGTACATATATATCATTATGTCTACACTTAATCTACACTTATATCTTTATTTATTTATTTTTTATCATTTTGATTCACATTTTATTTTATACACTCACATCACATCCCCTTCACGTTTTATTACATATATATTGATAAACACATAAAAAAACAACAACAATATATATATATATATATATATATATATATATATATATATATATTTTGTTTTTTTTTTGTTTACACACATACGGTTATATAATTACGTTTATTTTTACGTTTTTTCATTCCTACTGACTTAGGTCATTTTTAGTGACTTAAATATCACTTTTTTAGAGTCTCTTTTATTGGAAAACATACTAACTTGTCAGCAGATGCCAAGACTACACAAAATCGGTTTCCAGCTGTTACCCATTTTTTCATCTAATTATGTGATCACATGATGTCTTTCTTAGGCTATATAAATGTTAGTCATTCCAATAATTGCCAGCTATGAGTAAGCACTCAGTTTCAAGTGTGAAACGCGTCAGCTGATCCTGTACATCCTGCATGATTGTCTTGTACTTTTGATGGTCCTATCTCTACAATAAAGACAAGTTTTTACTTTATCCAGTGTGCGGCATCCAGATCTTTCTATCCAATACCTTGTTCTATTCAGCATTTAGCCAGCACCTGGGACTCTTCAACTCTGAAGGCTTCACATTAACTTTACACCTGGGTCTGGATCCACCTGAGCGGTGAAACACTCTCCCTGCTACAACTGCATCTACGGATATTTTGTTGTCATCGCTTGTAGTACAAAACACTGTGGTACCTAGGTTGTCATCACAAAGGTTAGGAGTGATATCAGGTACTTGTACGATGTCTTGAGGTCTTGAGGCTTCTCTTTCTTTATCGTACATCACGGGACACAGAGCACCATAATAATGACTGTGTGGGTTATACGCTTACCTTTAGGTGATTGGACACTGGCGACCAATAGTAAGACGGTTCCTCCCATATAACCCCTCCTATACCGGAAGTACCTCAGTTTTTTCGCCAGTGTCTTGAAGGTGATGGTCATGGTTGTTGAAGCTCTTCAAATTTCTTCTACTTCTTCAAAAAAAAAAAACATGTCCCACTAAGGCCGTTATAATCGGATCCATTCGGATGGCATAACAAAGCTAAAGTGGATGGTACCCAAACCTCGGTTCAAGAACGAGATATTGCTTGTAATGTGTCCTATATAGGCGCTGGACCCTTGTTAAGTTGGTATTCCTGGTCAATCTTGCCCAAGGTAAACCAGAAAGGGTGCTTTACAGGTCCAGGGGTGTGGACCCCAATATATGGGGGACCCGATCCCTGAAGGTCCTTGAAGGCGCTACCCGCCGTTATGGGGGAAGATTGGGCCTGGTAAGACAGGCCCTGCTGCTTGGGATGGTGAGTACTCCCTTTGGGATTATATATATATATATATATATATATATATATATATATATATATATATATATATATATATATATATAATATATATATATATATATATATATATATGTATATATTTCCCTTTAAAACTGCTGGTAAACCTTAAGCCTGTGTCTGGGATTACAGATGGCCGGTTTTGGCGTGCATTTTTGAATGCTGGCGTGCGCGAGTGTGCGCATGCGACGCGATCGCGCTGCCGATGTGTGTGCGCTGTCTGTGTGCGTGCGCCGCTACTGTGTGCGTCGCGGATGCGCTGCGTACGTCAGGATGGCGCATGTGCCGGGTGTGCCACCGATCGCTGATGTGCGCGCTTACTCTCAAGCTAAAGCTTTATAGGCATAGAGCTCCTGGCGTGCGCGTGGACAACACAGAGTGGTATTTGGGCACGTGAGTCTGGTGGTCTTGGACACAGTGGTGACAGGTTAAAGGTTGGTTATATTTTGTGGGAGTACTCCTTTTCTTCCTCGTGTGTAAGCAATGTCTTCCAGAAAACGAGGTATAGGGAACAAGGCAAACACAGGAGTAAGAGTCCCTCCTCTAAAAACAGGAGACCAACCCCATGCTGATACAGCCTCAGTTTCCCCAGAAAGACCTGCGGCATCTGGCCTGGCTGAGCCATTGCATTTGTCAGGCATAGTGGCCACTACCAATATACCTGCCTCGGCTTATGTTACAAAGGATAATTTGGCATCTGCCTTAGCAGGCCTTGAGGGCAAGATAGCTGGCATGATTGCCTCTGTAACACAGGGGGGAGGAAGCGTAATAGATCTCCCTCCCCTGAGCCTGGGCCAAGTGGTGAGTCACTAGAGCACCAGGACTCCTATAGTCAGATGGGTCCAGGTGGTCTGGAACCAGAATGGGGGGAGGACTTGGAAGAGGTGGTCATAAAAGACCGGGAGGAAGGAGAGGCTGAAAAATCCTTGCCTGAGGACTCTGGCTCTGAAGAGCCAATTTCAGTCTCCCATTCCCAAAAATTGTTTATCCAATCTCTAATTGAGATGGTACGAATTGGGTTTAAGTTACCCCCGGTTCAGGAGTCTGGACTCTCCTGTTCTACTTTGGGATCTTTGCGACCTCAGCAAATTTCCCAAGCGTTCCCTTTGCATCCATTACAGGAGCAGGTGGTTTACGCGGACTAGGAGCACCCTGACAGGATATATTTACCTCCAAAAAATATACATAGTAATGCAAAATTGTTTGATTATCTTATAATTCTTTTGTTAATACTGTTATACCATGTAATGTCTAAATGTGGAATTGATATAAACCCTGTGTCATTCAATTATATATTTTAAATATAACATTTAACCACTTCCCTACCAGCCCATAGTCATATGACATCCACAGATGGGATCTCCCATCCTGGGTGGACGTCATATGACGTCCTGGGATTCCCGGCCGTCTAGGGGGCGCGCGCACACCGCCGGGAGCGCGCTCGTGCGCCCGCCGCGTTCCTCGGGACCCGGTGCGTGTGCCCGGCGGCCGCGATGTCCGCCGGGCACCCGCGATTGCCCGTTAACCGGGCCGGCATGTGGATCTGTGTGTGTAAACACACAGATCCACAGCCTGTCAGCTCTGAGGAGAGCGATCTGTGTTCCCAGAACGGAGGAACACAGATCGGTCTCCTCCCCTAGTGCGTCCCCTCCCCCTTCAGTTAGAATCATTCCCTAGGAAACATATTAACCCCTCCCCGCCCCCTAGTGGTTAACCCCTTCACTGCCTGTCACATTTACACAGTAATCAATGCAATTTTATAGCATTGATCGCTGTATAAATGTGATTGGTCCCAAAAATGTGTCAAAAGTGTCCGATGTGTCCGCCATAATGTCGCAGTCACCAAAAAAAATCGCGATCGCCGCTAAAAAAAATTAAAAAATATTTTTTTTAAAAAAATGCCATAAATCTATCCCGTATTTTGTAGACGCTATAACTTTTGCGCAAACCAATCAATATACGGTTATTGCGATTTTTTTTACCAAAAATATGTAGAAGAATACGTATTGGCCAAAACTGAGGAAAAAATGTGTTTTAAAAAAAAAAAATTGGGATATTTATTATAGCAAAAAGTAAAAAATATTGTGTTTTTTTCAAAATTGTCGCTCTTCTTTTGTTTATAGCGCAAAAAATAAAAACCGCAGAGGCGATCAAATACCACCAAAAAAAAGCTCTATTTGTGGTGAAAAAAAGGACGTTAATTTCTTTTGGGTACAACGTCGCACGACCGCGTAATTGACGTTTAAAGTGCGACAGTGCTGAAAACTACAAATTGGCCTGGAAAGGAAGGGGGTGAAATTGCCCGGTATTGAACCGGTTAAGCTCTGATGGACCATTTATATCCCTCCTATAAACAGGGCATGCAATTGGATTCAGCTCAAAAGGATTTTATTTTTTATTTTTTATTTTCTTTATTTCCATATATTTTCACACTAATTTGCAATGGCTTGTACCCAGCGCTTGTTTTTTTCTTTTCTCCCCCCTCCTTCTTCCTTTCCCTCCTGACCCTCCCCTGGCTGCGGTCAACCAGGGGAATTGCCCGGCACGGAAAGCCGCACGGTTCCTCCTACTGGGCGGCTTTCCCTGGAGGATGATGGATGCATCACACCTTCCGCCCACATCCTCCATCTTGCCACTCTGGTGGACTTGCGCAGTCCGCCGAGATGGCTCTCCGTGTCGGTGGACTGGGTGTGGCAGACACCGCTCCGATGTGCAGGCATTCGCGCACGCGCGGTGGGGCTGCGCCGCGCACACTCAGTCCAGGGGGCAGCGTTACAGGTCCTCCTGACAACCATCCCAGACATCAGCTGTGAGCACTCATTGCTCCAGCTGACTGGGATTAGACACTCTTCAAATACCCAGACCACATCACTCCCAAACCAGGCATTATCTTCCTGGATTCGGGCTGTGCGGCTGGTTTTTTGTTCTCTCCCTTGATACAGGTATATTTATCTATTTACCATCCAACTTATGAACTTAATGTACTTAAAGTGTGTTTATACCCACACTAAGGAATGTTTTTTTTTTTTATTCAGCTCCATCAACATTTGAATATTGAATCCCCTTAATGTATCCCCTGCTCAGCACACATACTTTAAATAAGTTAAACTCCTATCTAGCCTCACTTTAATGGCAGATACTGAGTCCTTTTTTTCATATATATATAGTTCTTTTTACTTTGATTAATTTGATATTTATATTAATCTACGTCCATACTATTTTTGTATAAACTATATTAAGACTACTATATTGGCCTATATATGGCAATATACTTTTTCCATACAAAATATATTTTCTTTGTTTTACTTCATATAGAAACATAGACAATCATTTGACATTTTTACCAAAACAAATATAAAACATTCATACACCTTTACACTATCTACCAATACCTCTTTTTTCTTTATAGATTATATTTACTGCTTTCATCCCTCTTTCATTATACTGATTAGACTATTTAGGAAGACATAAATATCAATTTGAAATATACATTTATCCTATATCCCTATTCTTACTATTCATTACTTTCATCTTCACGCTTTCTTTTACTCCCAGGGATTCCTTTTTTGCCTCAGTATATTCCTTTGGCAAGACCGCTGCCGTGGAGTGCATGAGGGACCCTTCCCCTTCCCTGGTCCCCTTGGAAATTCATATCCTACCTCTCCCTGCATAGACCATCCGAATACACACCTTTTGAGTCTATGACCGTTTCATTACCAGTCTTAAATTTAATGCTATTCCAATTGCAAGCTTTTATGGTAATCAACGGAACATTGTTAAACCACTCTATCAATCAACCATATGTAAGTGATAAAATATGAAAGTCTGAAATCAATGATTGTCTTTGAACCCTATGCCTTAGGTTTGTTTAAACTGATGTTTGTACATTCAATTTCATCTTAGATAAATTTCTTCTAAGTCTCCACACCCCTGAAGAAGGACTAGACACGCATACCGAAATGCGTTGGGTGTAAGGAGAATTTGCTACATGCTTTTTATAGCATTATATATGTATTGTATGGATTAATTAATGTCTCGTTGCAACTGTTTTTAATGTATTTTCAATAAAATTTATGTAGTTTTTTTATATACTCTCGTATACTGCCTTACTACTTTGAGTGCCTTAAAAGTCCACTTAGGGGAATCTTTCCGTATTTCTTGATACAATTATTGGATGTGGCACTCCCCCCTTTCTACATAGGTTGGCTTTCTATCCCTCTTTTGTACTTACCTCCAAAAAGGTTTTCTGTCTTATATCCTATGGAGGAGAAGTTCAGGAAGAAATGGGGGACATCTTTGGTGGATGCCGCCATATCTTCAGTAAATAAAAGTTTAACCTGTTCAGTGGATAATGCCCAGGTATTTAAAGACCCGGCTGATAAGAAGCTAGAGTCCTTATTAAAAGCCTCCTTTTCGGTGGCTGGTGCAGCAGTTCAGCCAGCAGTTGCAGCTATTGGGATTTGCCAATCCCTAAAGGATCGCTTTAAAAGGTTGGTAAAGAGCCTACCTTGCCAGGAGGAATCTGCTGAGGAATTGTCGGAGATTCCTCATGCCTTATGTTTTGCAGTAGATGCATTGAAGGACTCAATTCAACAGATGTCTCGTTTTGCGTTACTGTCAATCCATATGCGCAGAGTCTTGTGGCTAAAGAACTGGTCTGCTGAGACGCCATGTAAAAGGCTACATGCAGCTTTTCCATTCCATGGAGATCGCTTGTTTGGCGAAGATCTGGATAAATATATCCAACAGATCTCTGGAGGAAAGAGTGCCCTACTCCCTATTAAAAAGAAAGGGAAGCAACCCTCTTATAAAATTCCCAATGCTCCAGGACCTAGTGCTTCTTCCCCTAAACGGTATCGACGGCCTCAGCCGTCTGGCTTTAAAAGACCCCAGGGTCAGAAAAAACCCTGGACCCAAAAGCCACCCAAGCCCAGCTCCAAGTCTACCTTGTGAAGGGAGGCCCCCGCTCTCACGGGTGGGGGGCAGGCTTCGGCTGTTTGGGGAGGCCTGGGAAGAACTGGTTCAAGACAGATGGGTAATCTCCACTGTAAAATACGGTTACAGAATAGAGTTCCGGGAGATCCCCCCGAATCGGTTTCTGTACTCAAGGGTTCCGTCGGATCCAGAGAAAAGAAGATGCCTATTCCTAGCTTTACAGCATCTGCTGATGCAAGGGGTAATTGTAAAGGTTCCGCACAAGGAAAGATTCAAGGGGTTTTACTCAAACCTATTCACCGTGCCGAAACCAAATGGGGAAGTAAGGCCCATTTTGGACCTCAAGGCTCTCAACCTCTTTGTAGACGTCCGATCCTTCCGCATGGAGTCGGTTTGTTCAATAATAAAATCCCTGAGAAAGGGAGACTATTTAGCGTCCATAGATATCAAGGACGCGTACCTTCTTATGCCGATCTTCGGACCACATCAAAGGTTCCTACGCTTCGCTGTAGAGGGCAGTCATTTCCAATTTGTGGCACTACCTTTTGGTCTGGCCACGGCCCCCAGGGTCTTCACAAAGATTCTGGCCCCAGTGTTGGCTTCCTTAAGGTCTCAGAAGGTCTCTGTAGTAGGATATCTGGACTATCTTCTTCTAAGGGAATGCTCTCGCCCCATACTGATTCAAAACGTGTCAAGAACAGTACGGGTTTTACAACGCCTACTTTGGATTCTAAATGTGGACAAGTCAGCTCTTTGTCTGACTCAAGCCTTGGTGTATCTGGGTCTGGTCTTGGACACCGCCCAAGAAAAGGTGTTTCTTCCTCCCTTAAAGTCGCCTCCATAGTGGAAATTGTACAGAAGGTGAAAAAAGTAACCTAAACTAACACTAACTAACTAACACCGTCTATTCGGCTGTGCATGGGGTTACCAGGCAAGATGGTGTCATCCTTCAGCGCAGTGCCATATGCAACTTCAGAGTGTTCCAGAACACTATTCTAAAAGCCTGGGACAAGTCGGCTCGAACCTTGGATCAGCCTATGGTTCTATCTCCACAGGTTCTATGGAACCTCTCTTGGTGGTTAAGAACCAGCAACTTGAAAACAGGGAAATCTTTCCCACCGGTAGCCTGGAAGGTCGTAACCACGGACACCAGTCTTCTCGGCTGGGAAACAGTCCTAGAGGAAGCGTCTATTCAGGGAGTATGGTCCCAGACAGAAAGGACCCTGCCCATCAATCTATTGGAGATTCGGGCAGCTTGTCTGGCTCTGCGATTCTGGACATCCAGATTGCAGGGTCTTCCTGTCAGAGTCCAGTCCGACAACTCCACGGTGCTGGCATATATCAACCACGAGGGAGGTACCAGGAGTTGGGCAGCCCAGAGGGAGGTAAACCATATATTGACTTGGGCAGAAAAACATGTGCTGTTCCTTTCGGCAGTGTTTATCCCGGGGGTGGACAATTGGCAGGCAGATTTCCTAAGTCACCAGAAATTGTTGCCAGGGGAATGGTCCCTGCACCGCGAGGTTTTTCTACAGATCTGCCAATACTGGGGGACCCCAGATGTGGATCTGCTGGAATCCAGATTCAATGCCAAGCTAGACAGGTTTGTCTCCGGGACCAAGGATCCGCTTGCTGTCAGGATAGACGCATTAGTAGTTCCTTGGGATCAGTACTCTCTGATATATGCCTTTCCCCCGATCCAAATTCTACCACACTTATTACGCAGAATACAGGAGGAGCAAAAGCCAGTGATCCCAGTGGCCCCAGCATGGCCCCGGAGAGCCTGATACTCGGAGATTGTGAAGTTGGCAGTAGGAGACCCATTGGTCTTTCCATGCCGTCCAGACCTGTTGTCTCAAGGACGCATATTCCATCATTCTTTACGGTTGCTGAATTTGATGGCTTGGCTATTGAGACCAGACTATTGAAAGACCGTGGTATTATGGGTTCAGTCTTGTCTACCTTGATAAACGCTAGAAAGTCAGTTTCTAGAGCTATCTATTATAGAGTCTGGAAGTCGTACATTTCTTGGTGTGAGAAGAGGAAATGGAACCCTCGTAGGTATACAATTGGAAGAGTTCTTGCCTTTCTTCAAGCAGGAGTGGACTTGCAGCTCGCTTTAGGGACAATTAGGGGCAGATTTCGGCCTTATCGTTTTTTTCCCAAAGACCGATTACATCCCATTCTTTGGTGCGAACCTTTGTCAAGGGAGTAACACATGTGAGGCCACGGGTTTAACCACCTTTATGTCCCTGGGACCTAAATTTGGTACTGTCAGCCTTACAGAGTCAACCGTTTGAACCTATTAGGCATATTCCTTTTGTCCTATTGACCAGAAAATTTGTTTTTTTGGTGGCTATAACAGCGGCTAGAAGGGTGTCTGAATTGGCTGCCCTTTCTTGCAAAGAACCTTTCATGATTCTTCATCAGGACAGAGTGGTCATGCGCCCTCGTCCGAAAGTGGTTTCCAAATTTCATTTGAATCAGGATATCATTTTACCTTCCTTTTTTCCAAACCCTAAGACTAGGGAGGAAAGGTCACTTCACTCACTGGATGTGGTGGGGGCGATCAAAATTTACTTGAAGATGTCAGCTCCCTCTCGGAAGACTGACTTTTTTTTGTCTTGCCAGAGGGTCCTAAGGTTCTTTGCTGTGTGCAGGACGCTGTCGGTCTGAGCTGATGTAATACAAACTATCCGAGATATATTCAGTTTACACCAACCATCTTCGTTATTTCCCTTTGAATGCTCTACAGTAGTTTAACCAGGACCCACATTTGGCCTCAGTGGAACTCCAGATCCAAAATCTCTTTATGCCCTATGTGTATGGGCCTCTCTTCCCACTGTGAGGAAGTAAACTATCTATATATATCCATACTCAGCTACCTCCATCTGCTACATATGAAGTATTAATATTCTGGGGATGCCAAGTAACCCTTATGTATCACGATTGGGACATATATGCCGATAAACCCTTGCTAAAGCTTACAACCACCCCTGAAGAAGGAGGCTAAAACAACTTCGAAACGCGTCGGGTGCAAGCACATTGGTATCAATAGTTATATTTGTACTAATGTATGAATCGCATTCCCTCCACTATCTGTTATAATGCTATTGATGTTTTTTTTATGATGTTTTTGCAATGAATAAATTATTATCTACATACTATACATTTTTCTATATGTCCTTTCATATGTGCCTTTAAAGTCCACTAGGGGAATTGTTCTTGTTTAAATTCTTAGTATAGGATGTGGCACAACCTGCAGATAAGTAGCCGGTCAACAACCCTCGCGAGGGTCCTAAGAAAGGACAGCCGGTAACAAGTTCAACTATATCCAGGTGGATTCGCCAGACTATTATCCAGGCGTATGGATTAAAGCGCAGGGTTCCACCTTGGGATTTAAAGGCACACTCCACTAGAGGGATTAGTGCATCATGGGCAGTACGCCAACAGGTGTCTATGGCTCAGGTTTGCAAAGCGGCCGCTTGGTCTTCAGTTCATACGTTCACCAGGTTTTACCAGGTGGATGTGAGATCTCAAAGGGAGATTGTTTTTGGCCACAGCGTGTTGCAGGCAGCTTTATAATCTCAGGCCCGATGGGCTTAGGGATAATGTGTTCCCCCCTAAGGTGCATTGCTTTATGGTAAGTGGTTCTCAACTCCTGTCCTCAGGGCTCACTAACAGGCCAGATTTTAAGTATTACCTTGGGGAGATGCAGACTAGAATACTGCAATCAGTGAGCAGCAAATGATATCACCTGTGATGTATTTCAGTTATCTTGCAAACCTGGCCTGTTAGTGGGCCCTGAGGACAGGAGTTGAGAACCACTGCTTTAGGACATCCCACATAGTCATTATTATGGTGCTCTGTGTCCCGTGATGTACGATAAAGAAAAACTGATTTTTAAAACAGCTTACCTGTAAAATCCTTTTCTTGAAGTACATCACGGGACACAGAGGTCCCTCCCCTCTTTCAGGGATCGTCATTGCTTGCTACAAAACTGAGGTACTTCCGGTATAGGAGGGGTTATATGGGAGGAACCATCTTACTATTGGTTGCCAGTGTCCAATCACCTAAAGGTAAGCGTATAACCCACATAGTCATTATTATGGTGCTCTGTGTCCCGTGATGTACTTCAAGAAAAGGATTTTACAGGTAAGCTGTTTTAAAAATCCGTCTTTTACTTCGTAATGGTGAGGGCACTGTTTGAAGTGGAATGTACGTCCGTTTCCTAACATGTACATTTTGAAGGAGTGGATCTCGGATGACATACGCATTCTATCCAAGCATACGTCGCCCACAATTACCCAGCCTAGATCGAGTTTTTGTGCGTAAGGGGCATCATGAGGTCCATTGCACTGCTTGCGTACTTTGTGTACTCTGAGAATGTCTCTTCCTAGCAAGATCAAGATTTCAGCATTCATGTCCATTGCAGGAATTTCATTAACAAGATGCCTCAAGTGAGGATGGTGATATGCAGCCTCTGGAGTAGGAATTTCTTCCCTTTCGTCTGGTATCTGGTCACACTCGACTAATGTTGGTAGGATTATGCCCTCTCCCTTATTGATATGAGAGACCATGAACCCATCGGCCCTTCTACTGAAGGTCTCTTCACGACCAGAACAGGTTCTGAGAGTATACGGTGATGCATGTCCCTCTATACCAAAGATCTCAAAGAATTTAGGCTTAACCAGGGATCTGTTGCTCTGTTCATCTATTATGGCATACATCCTAATAGTTTCCTCAGGTTGACCCTTTGGGTATATCTTGACTAGGCCTATCTTAGCACAGCATTTGTGATCTAAGCCTTCTCCACAGACTTCTGTGCATGAAGAAGAAACGGTAGCTGTGGCTGGAGCATGACCTTGTTGCTCCCCGCCATGACTTGAGACAGGGCTGGAGGTAGGAGGCTGTTGTGAATTGTCTGAGGGTGGGCCCAGATGCACAGCTGTTACATGTCTGTCACTACTGCATTCTGTGCACTTGATGACAACTTTACAGTTTTTAGCAAAATGTCCATAACAAGCACTGCACCTGTAGCATATTCCAAGTTTCTGAAGAATCTCCCTGCGCTCTTGTAACGCCTTTGCCCTAAGCCCACGACATTTCTTTAGGGGGTGCGGTTTCTTGTGAATAGGGCACTGAAGATTAGGGTCTCTATCTCTGTCACCCGAATGGTGAGCAGGAGAGGATACGGGTGTTGAGATGTCTGTCCTTTTAATGGATATTGCTCTACTAAAGTAGGGATGAGCTTCGTGTTCGAGTCGAACCCATGTTCGACTCGAACATCGTCTGTTCGCCCATTCACCGAATTGCGAACGATATGGGCCGTTCGCGCCAAATTCGTGTGGCGCGTCACGGCCCATAATTCACTGCGGCATCGCAGTGCATTGCTGGCTAATGATTGGCCAAGCATGCACTATGACCCGCATGCTTGGCCAATCACAGCGCCGTCTGAACAGAGAGCCGTAATTGGCCAAAGCCAAGGAGGCTTTGGCCAATTATGGCTCAGGGGATTTAGTACACACCCCACACTATATAAGGCCGCCTGCACGGCGGCCCTGTGTAGTGTGTGTTCCGGCGTTGAAAGAGATAGACAGAGAGACAGTGTCATTTGATTTGAGTTAGATAGATTAGGCAGAACAGTCAGTCAGTTAGCTGCACTTACAGTGTATTGTGTATATATATGCATCCCAGGTGTTGCATATATATATATATATATATACACTGTATTCAGTTTAGCTAGATCCGAAGAAAATTGCTGGTGTTCTTTTGATCCTATTAGTACCACAGTCAGGCAGCTAGACTATTTACAGTTAGTGCAGTGCGTCCTGCTCACAGTGTTCAGCTACATCCGTTCCTGTTATCTTCTTACTGACAAGCAGGCTTGTCTTGTTACAGTATTTACAGCTACCTGAAGAAAATTGCTGGTGTTCTTTTGATCCTATTAGTACCACAGTCAGGCAGCTAGACTATTTACAGTTAGTGCAGTGCGTCCTGCCCACAGTGTTCAGCTAAAACTACAAGTTAGTGGGGTGCGTCCTGCTCAGTGTTCAGCTAAACCTACAAGTTAGTGGGGTGCGTCCACCTCACAGTGTTGAGCTAAACCTATAAGTTAGTGCAGTGCGTCCTGCTCACAGTGTTCAGCTAAAACTACAAGTTAGTGCTGTGCGTCCTGCTCACAGTGTTCAGCTAAACCTACAAGTTAGTGTAGTGAGACCTCTGCACAGTGTTCATCTAAAGCTACAAGTTAGTGCAGTGCGTCCTGCTCACAGTGTTCAGCTAAAACTACAAGTTAGTGCTGTGCGTCCTGCTCACAGTGTTCAGCTAAAACTACAAGTTAGTGCTGTGCGTCCTGCTCACAGTGTTCAGCTAAAACTACAAGTTAGTGTGGTGCGTCCACCTCACAGTGTTCACCTAAAGCTACCTGTAGAAAGTTGGTGGTGTTTTCCTGATCCTATCACTACCGCAGGCAGCTAAAAAAGCTACAAGTTATTTTTTTGCGAGCTCTGCACAGTGTTCAGCTAAAGCTACCTGTAGAAGGTTGGTGGTGTTCTCATACTACAGGCAGGCAGTTGATTTTGCTAGCTGCAGTATCAGTACATATATATCCCAGCTTAGTGCAGCTACAGGCCATTAGTATGTCTGGAAGGCCAAGAAGGAGAGGCAGACAGTCACAAGCCAATAAGAGAGGGCAAGCAGGCTCTGTGTCTAGTGCTGGTCGTGGAGATGGTGCATCCTCATCAGCACGTGGCCGTGGGACACGCTTGGCCTTTTTTTCGGCAGCTGGCCGTGTTGAGCCGCAACATGCGGAAGACTTGGTCGAGTGGATGACCAAGCCGTCCTCATCCTCCTCATCCTCTCTCACCCATGCCCAGGGTACTTTGTCTGGCAAAGCAGCGGCCTCTTCCCTCGGCTCAATGTCATCAGTGACTCCTTCCCTAGCCCCACCATGTCCTCCTGAGGAGTCCCTCGAACTGTTTGACCACAGTGTTGGGTACATGCTCCAGGAGAATGCCCAGCGTTTGAAAGGCTCTGATGATGATACTGAGCTCGATGAAGGCAGTAACATGAGCACGGACCGAGGGGGTGCCCAAGAAGGACAGCAATCTGGCAGTCATGCTCCCCCTGCTGCAGCATACTGCCAGGTTTGCTCCAGTGATGAGGAGGGAGGGGATGATGAGGTCACTGACTCAATGTGGGTGCCTGATAGGAGAGAGGAGGAGGAGGAGGCGGCACATCACCAACGAGGCAGGATGCCCTCCAGGGGCCAGCCTAAGGGCAGCACATTGACTGCATCACACCCCAAAGCTCCACATGTGCAGGACGCTGCAGTCTCTGCGCGTTATTCAAAAAGTTCTTTGGTGTGGGCCTTTTTTGAGACGAGTGCATCAGATCGCACCGCTGCTATTTGCAACATATTTCTCAAGCGTATCTCGCGTGGCCAAAACATCTCCCGCTTGGGTACCACATGCTTGACCAGACATATGTTGACCTGCCATGCAGTTCATTGGCAAGCGTATCTAAAAGACCCACACCAAAGAACAAAGAGGACACCAAAGAACAAAGAGGGGCAGGTTCAGAGGTGGTTGACGCCACACCAACTTAAGGCAGGAATGGTGGTTTGCGACAATGGCACCAACCTCCTCTCTGCCCTCCGACAGGGACAAATGACCCATGTGCCCTGTTTGGCTCACGTCCTTAACTTGGTGGTGCAGCGGTTCTTGGGCAGGTACCCGGGCTTTCAGGATGTCCTGAGGCAGGCCAGGAAAGTCTGTGTGCATTTCCGCCGGTCATATAATGCCAGTGCTCGGCTGACAGACCTCCAAAAGGAGTTTAACCAGCCCAAGAACCGCCTAATCTGTGACATGCCCACCAGGTGGAACTCAACGTTGGCCATGCTGCAGCGGCTGCACACGCAGCAGAGGGCCACCAATGAGTACCTGTGCGACTATGGCACCAGGACAGGGTCAGGGGAGCTTGTTTTTTTTCCCCACGCCAGTGGGCCATGATCAGGGATGCATGCACTGTCCTGTCACCATTTGAGGAGGCCACGAGGATGGTGAGCAGTGACAGTGCATGCATCAGTGACACTGTCCCCCTTGTCCACCTGTTGGAGCACACGCTGCGTGGAATAATGGACAGGGCACTTGAGGCAGAACAGAGGCAGGAAGAGGAGGACTTCCTTAGCTCTCAAGGCCCCCTTTATCCAGACAGTGTTCCTGCCTGCCCGCCGATCACACAGGAAGAGGAGGAGGAGGAGTAGGAGGAGGAGGAGGAGGAAGATTGTGTCAGTATGGAGGTGGAGCCTGGCACTCAGCATCAGCAGCAGTCTTTAAGGGATCAGTCCCAAGAAACACATGGACTTGTACGTGGCTGGGAGGAGGTGGCTGCGGACCATGTTGTCCTTAGTGACCCAGAGGACTCCGGACCGAATCCCTCAGCAAACCTACACTGCATGGCCTCCCTGATCCTGCAAAGCCTGCGTAAGGATCCTCGTATTCGTGGTATCAAGGAGAAGGACCAATACTGGCTGGCAACCCTCCTTGATCCACGTTACAAGGGTAAGGTTGCGGACCTTTTCTTGTCATCGCAGAGGGAGCAGAGGATGAAACATCTTCGGGAGGCCTTGCAGAAAGGTCTGTGCAACGTGATCCCAGAGACTGGGAGGTTACAAACTCCTGTTTCTGGACAACGTGTTGCTGAGGCTTCGGTCAGTCAAAGAAGGAGCGGTGGAGAAGGTGGCTGTCTGACCGATGCGTTCAGACAATTTTTTGGTCCGCAGCCACAAGGTATGATCGGTTCCAGCAACCATTGCCAGCGTCTGTTTTACATGGTGCAGGAATACCTAGGGGCAAGATCTGACTTGGACACCTTTCCCACCAAAAATCCTCTGGGTTACTGGGTCTTGAGGATGGATCACTGGCCAGAGCTTGCACAGTATGCAATTGAGCAATTGAGCTACTGGCCTGTCCTGCATCCAGCGTTCTTTCGGAACGCATATTCAGTGCTGCTGGAGGCTTTGTAACCGATCACAGGGTGCGTCTGTCCACCGACTCGGTCGATCGACTGACCTTCATAAAAA
Source organism: Aquarana catesbeiana (assembly GCA_037953035.1). Lineage (NCBI taxonomy): Eukaryota > Metazoa > Chordata > Amphibia > Anura > Ranidae > Aquarana > Aquarana catesbeiana. The sequence continues at coordinate 203,349 of JBBHAA010000686.1, forward strand.
TGAATCAGTCTTGGATCACCACCAGCTACCAAGCACCTGATCAGAAAAAAGGGGAGGGGAGGAAAACGAATTCTTCAACAAGGAACCAGCAAGATAGCAAAAATATGATTTATTATAGAAAAATGATTCCACATATACACCAAACAAAAGAAATACACCAAACAAAAAACCCACCTGTGATCTCCTGAGCCCTCGGGTGTTTGCAAGTAGCTTCATTTACATGCAGATGTTGTCAGGGTACTACCCCCATCTGCTAACACCTACATTGAATTAAGCAAAGTTTTTCGGTTCATAAGTTCTCTTTTGTTCGTTTACACCAAGCACCTGATGCTGATGTAACCGAATAATTTTTTTTGAAATCTCAGATCCCTTCAAAGACTGCCTATGCTGATGCTGAGTGACTATCCCTGAGTAATTATCCTCTTCCTCCTCAATGATCACGCTGATAGCTTGTAAGAACATTTTTGGTTCTGGGCGCCACCACCAGTGCCTAAGGCACAATTTTTCAGCCCCTGTTTGACAGGGGATGGTAATTACAATTTTTGATGCAATACTTTGCAGCAGGGCTCGTTTCTGCATTCCAACTAGAGTATCTGTGAGGGGTTGCAGTGTTGTGGCACCAGCACCAGTGCCTAAGGCCCAATTTTTCAGCCCTTGTTTAACAGGGGCGTGTAATTACAATTTTTGATGCAATACTTTGCAGCAGGGCTCATTTCAGCATTCCAACTAGAGTATCTGTGAGGGGTTGCAGTGTTGTGGCACCAGCACCAGTGCCTAAGGCCCAATTTTTCAGCCCCTGTCTAACAGGGGCGTGTAATTACAATTTTTGATGCAATACTTTGCAGCAGGGCTCGTTCCTGCGTTCCAACTAGAGTGTCTGTGAAAGGTTGCAGTGTTGTGGCACCAGCACCAGTGGCTAAGGCCTAATTTTTCAGCCCCTGTTCAACAGGGGCATGTAATTACAATTCTTGATCTAATATTTCACAGCAGGGCCCATTTCTGCACCCACCAAGAGCGAGTGAGGACTTACAGTGTTGTGGCACCAGCACCACCACCACCACCAAAGGCCCAATTTTTCTGCCCCTGTTCAACAGGGGCATGTAATTACAATTCTTGATCTAATATTTCACAGCAGGGTCCTGTGAGGGCTTACAGTGTTGTGGCCACAACAACACCTAAGGCCCAAATTTCTGCTGAGTATATAGGGCAGGCCCCTACTTTCAAACATCTAACTTACAAACGACTCCTACTTCCAAACGGAAGGAGACAACAGGAAGTGAGATGAAATCTACCCCTAGGAATGGAAATTCTCTCCTGTAAGAGTTAATATGGGAAAAACATTTCTCCTTTCCACTGATGCTTTCCAATCCTTGTTCCACAAAAAACCCAAATTTTCAAAAAACATTTGTCATTGGGACAAAAAGTGAGGTGAAATCTTCTGAAGAGGAGGAAAGACAGCATAACAAATGTCACAGGGGTGATAACCCTTCCCTATGTTTTCCAAAAAGCCTAAAAAACATTTTTTGGATTGAGCTAAACACGTTAAAAATGTACCCGTTCAAAATTACAAACAGATTCTACTTAACAACAAACCTACAGTCCCTGTCTTGTTTGCACCGCCTGTATACTGCTGTTCAGAGTATATAGGGCCTGGTAGCCCCACACCTTTCCTTATTTTAATTTGGGTGCGGGGTTCCCCTTAATATCCATACAAGACCCAAAGGGCCTGGTAATGGACTGGGGGGTACCCATGGCGTTTGTCTCACTGATTTTCATCCATATTGCCAGGACCCGACATTACATTAAACCCGCAAGCAGTTTTAAATGAGATTTTTTCCTTTAAAAAGGACATATGGTGCAGGGACTGTTCTAAACACAGGAAACATGTGCCACTTTACAGGCATACTATAGACACACCCCAGGTACGATATTTAAAGGAATATTTCACTTTTTTTTTTACTTTTAGCATCATTAAAATCACTGCTCCCGAAAAAACGGCCGTTTTTAAACGTTTTTTTGCATTGATACATGTCCCCTGGGGTAGGACCCGGGTCCCCAAACCCTTTTTAGGACAATACCATGCAAATTAGCCTTTAAAATGAGCACTCTTGATTTTGAACGTTCGAGTCCCATAGATGTCAATGGGGTTCTAACGTTCGTGCAAATTTTTGGTCCGTTCGCAGGTTCTGGTGCGAACCGAACCGGGGGTGTTCGGCTCATCCCTATCTCTAAGTTTAGCTGCTATGTTATCATACCTTGATGAAGATGATAATGAAGCAGGCAAGTTAGGTTCACTGAAGCTGAAATCGTTTCTTGTCCAGCTTGATCACTGATGAACCTGCAAAAATATGCGAATGGAGGAAAAAATACGTTATAGTGTCTTTTGTACCTTGAGCTCTGTTGTGCCCATTTCTCGTGCAGGCCGTATGGCAGTTTAGACACCACTGGATTGACACCATGAGCAGTGTCCAGGAAGCTTAGTCCAGGTAGACGTGGGTCTGTCTTTGCCAACTCCAGCTCCATGAGAAGACCACTCAGATCTTGGAGCTTGAGATAGTCTTTGTTCCCTATTTTTGGGAAGTTTTGCAGTCTCTTAAATAGAGCGCTTTCTATGGCTTCAGAGCTACCATAGGCTTGCTCAAGTCTTGTTCATGCAGCAACAAGACCTGCATCTGGGTGGTCAACGTGCACTGTTCTCAGTCTTTTAACACAATCAGCAGATTCTGGCCCCAGCCACTTTATGAGCAAATCAAGCTCCTCCTTGGTAGTAAGGTTGAGATCAGCAATGGCAGCTTTGAAGGTTGATCTCCAGGCCCTGTAGCTCTCCGGACTGTCATCAAACCTTGAGAGGGTAGTGTTAATGCGCTCACAGCGTACCATATATCTGGCGAAGTCATTCAAGTCTGGTCTCTTACTCTTCGGTGCCAGAGTAACTTGTGGAACCTCTCAGGTATGAAAGTTCATTGGTGAAGTAGGGTGAGGTTTGCCAGGATGAAATGATGTTGCAAGAGCGTTTAACTGTGGTGTAGTCCCTAAGGCTTGTGCTGGCTGTGGCTGGAGCTGTGGCTTGTCACTGGAAGTCCCCTTGTTGTGAGCAAGAGGTGATGTGGTTTACTGTATAGATGCACTTGTGTTTGTAGACTTGAAGAGGCTCAGGCATTTGGAGCTGAGAGGTCTCAATGTTGAGAGTCAGAACAGTGTTGTTAGTGGGAAGTACAGGAAATGACTCTGTATCATTGCAAACATTATGCTTTAGTACATATTCACTGGTGAATTCAACTGGGTCTTGCGGTTCTACAGGGATGTAACAGTCTGAGTTAGCACTTTCTCCCATCACTTGTTCAAGAACTCTCAGCTTTGCTAGTGCAGCTGCTTCCTCCCTTTCCATTTGCAGAATCTTTATTTGGGAATCTGCCTCTGCTTGTTGGGCATCTGCCTCTGCTTGTTTAGCTGCTTGTTGAGCTACCATCTCTGCTTGGTGAGTTACCATCTTTGCTTGGTGAGCTTCCATCTTTGCCTCTATTTCTGCTTGTTGAGCTTCCATCTTTGCCTCTGTTTCTGCTTGTTGAGCTTTCATCTTTGCCTCTGTTTCTGCCTGTTGAGCTTTCATCTTTTCCTCTATTTCTGCTTTGTTGAGCTTTCATCTTTGCCTTTCATGTTTCTATTTCTGCTTCCCTTCTGGTAAAGGAGCTTTGCACTTTTTTTGATTCTGCATCAGCACGAGCCTCTATTATTTTATCGCTTAATGTTGAACTTCTGGAGTGAGAGGATCTAGAAGAACGTGTAGTGTGCTTGGTTGATGTGGATCTGTGAGATCTGGTCTCCTGCAGTTGAGCAATGCAGAGTTCTGCCTTACACTGGGCATTTTGCACTAAGAGATCCCTTTGTTGGTTTAGTGCATTAGCCCTGGTCAGTTCTGCTGAGGAGTCCTCCATATTACAGTCCTGCAAGAAAGCTGTGTATTTTGCAAACAGCCGCTGGTAGCGTTCATACGTGACAGATAAGCGATCTATAGAGTCTCTTAGTTCAGCTGGTTGATCATTAAAGTGTGACAAAACTGACATGCAGTGTGAAGTTCTGTCCCATAAGTCTGACAGATTGCTGGAGAACTCATTTCTAGTGGTTTCATGGTTTTCTCTGAGTTTCTGTGTCGGTTTAATTGTACGTTTGGGTCTTAAACTCTGTTCGGCAATATCTACAGAATCTGCTCCCTGTACATTTGCGGGTTCAGAGGCATGATAAATCTGCATTGGTTCAGCCACAAAGGGGTACTCAGAGTCTTGTCTAGACATGTTTCACGTTTTTGCAAGAAATGGTACTGTCTCTTTAAGAAGACGAACAGCAGCTTTAAGTTTAGACAGGTGGGGTAACACAGTTCAATGTAGAGAAACCGTTTTTAACATTCAAATGAGGTGCAGTAAGCTTGTGCGACCATGTGCTTCACAAGATGGCGGATGGCACTGAGCTTGATTGCAGATCAGGCGCATACATATACATAGCAGGCTGTAGGAATTCTATACATCTTTTGACTATTCCGACTCTTATTGTTGTGAAGCGAGTTATCCCTTGTGAGACCTCTATGCCTGGCCTGTATAAGATATAATCACTGAGGACAATCCTCATCAGATAGTTTGAACTCACCAAATACCGATTCCATCCACAGAAGTGCTTTTATTCTGAACAGCAGGTTACAGCAGATGACAGGATACAAACAGATGAATAGGTTATAGTATTTATGCGGTCAAAAGATGATATTGTCTGTAGCTTACAATGTAGAATACATGTGCCCTGCTACATGTGGCTTGTAGCTGCATCCATGACTCAGGAAGTACAAAACACAGAAAGCGGGGTGGAGCATTACATTCAAAGGAAGTGTGTCATAACATCAGAGAAAAAGAACATAAGAAAACAAGTGCATTACCACAAAAGGTCACTAGATGGTAGCATGTGAACTAAATACAAACGTTCATAGAAAATGGTTAGGAAAACTGTCTATATAAATTCTATTCCCCGTTGGGGCAGCACACTGATCACTTCCGGTGATGTCATATCCTTGCATTTCACACTGGTTCTGGCCGACTTCCTGGTGGCCACAGGACTGCATAACGGATCCCTTGCCATTCCACTGATGCCTGGATAGTGGTCCCGGATGCCTGGAAAGTTACCACTTCGATCACACAGATGAGCTTGACATTCATTTACTTCTTGTGAGAGTTACATTTACTTTGCGATTAAAACTTTGCTTAAACACTACACTGAGGTGGTGCTTCCTGTGTTTTCCCTTCCTCCTTGTCTGTTCACAAAGCTGGCTTTCTCTGAGGATAGCTGCCACCATTCATTTTAAGGACTGATCCTTTAAAGGACTAATGGACTTTTATTGTAATTTTTCTATTGGTTCATTACTTAATGCTTTCAGTTCTCCATCCCTGCGCTTTCCTTTCTTATGTTTAACCAGTTCCCGTCCACAGTACAGCGCGGACCTACAGTGCCTTGCAAAAGTATTCACCCCCTTGGCATTTTTCGTGTTTTGTTGCCTCACAACCTGGAATTAACATGGATTGTTTGAGGATTTGCATCATTTAATTTACAGAACATGCCCACAACTTTGAAGATTTTTTTTTATTGTGAAGCAAACAACAAATAGGACAAAATAACAGAAAAAGTGAATGTGCATAACTATTCACCCCCTAAAGTGAATACTTTGTAGAGCCACCTTTTGCGGCTATCACAGCTCCAAGTTGCTTTGGATAAGTCTCTATGAGCTTGCCAGATCTTACCACTGGGATTTTTCCCCATTCCTCCTTGCAAAACTGCTCCAGCTCCTTCAAGTTGGATGGTTTGCGCTTGTGAACAGCAATCTTTAAGTCTGACCACAGATTTTCTACTGGATTGAGGTCTGGGCTTTGACTAGGCCATTCCAACACATTTACATGTTTCCCCTTAAACCACTCAAGTGTTGCTTTAGCAGTGTGTTTGGGGTCATTGTGCTGCTGGAAGATGAATCTCCGTCCTAGCCTCAAATCACACACAAAGTGGTACAGGTTTTGCTCAAGAATATCCCTGTATTTAGCACCATCCATCTTTCGCTCAACTCTGACCAGTTTCCCAGTCCCGACTGCTGAAAAATGCCCCCACAGCATGATGCTGCCACCACCATGTTTCACTGTGGAGATGGTGTTCTTTGGGTGATGTGATGTGTTGGGTTTGCGCCACACATAGCATTTTTTTTGATGGTCAAAAAGTTGAATTTTAGTCTCATCAGACCAGAGCATTTTCCTCCATACATTTTGGGAGTCTCCCCCATGCCTTTTTGCAAGTTCAAAATGTGCCATTTTGTTTTTTGCTGAAAGTAATGGCTTTCTTCTGGCCACTCTGCCATAAAGCCCAACTCTATTGAGCGTATGGCTTATTGTCGTCCTATGTACAGATACTCCAGTCTCTGCTTTGGAACTCTGCAGTTCCTCCAGGGTTACCTTAGGTCTCTGTGCTGCCTCTCTGATTATTGCCCTCCTTGTCCGGTCCGTGAGTTTTGGTGTGCGGCCGTCTCTTGACAGGTTTTCTGTTGTGCCATGTTCTTTCCATTTGGTTATGATATATTTAATGGTGCTCCTAGGGATCATCAAAGACTTGGATTTTTTTTATAACCTAACCCTGACTTGTACTTCTCAACAACATTGTCTCTTACTTGTTTGGAGAGTTCCTTGGTCTTCATGGCAGTGTTTGGTTAGTGGTGCCTCTTGCTTAGGTGTTGCAGCCTCTGGGGCCTTTCAAAAAGGTGTGTATATTTAATGACAGATCATGTTAGATTGCACACAGGTGGACATCATTTCAGTATTTATGTGACTTCTGAAGGTAATTGGTTGCGCCAGAGCTTTTTATGGGCTTCATAACAAGACGTCTTCCCCTTTCCTCGCTCCCTGCGCACCCTCGCGAGCGCGCATTGGGGAAAACCTGTGCTGATGTAATGTGTGTACCAGTGGTGGAGTCAGAAGAGACACATCTTATTATTGTCCTTCCCAACCAGACCTCTGCATAGGTGACTGTTTTCGCTGTTGCCATACTTCAGTAAATTATTAGTGAAGTATGGTAAACGTAATCCTCAGTTTCTGCCATTTACCTGCACACCCCTTATGCCACTGCCTGCTCTGTAACTGACCCTGGCTTGTTATTCGACCATGTTTCTGCCTACCGATTCTGTATATACCTCTGCCTGATCTGGAACTGACCTTGGACTGTTTGACCATGTTTTTTGCCTGCCTCTTGGACTGATCTTGTACCCTGCTACTGGACTAGCGAGATTCAACACAGGGGTCTCACATATGTGAGGGGCTCCAAAATAGTTTTTCTGGATGAAGAAAACATTTTTTTTTGTTTTCTCATTCCTAGATTAGGGTCTGGAGACTTGGAGGCTTCAAAGAGATTTGGGTGGGAGAAGCCTCTACTCCTGTCCCCATTATGTCCTGAACGAGGCCCTACTTCTGCCTGCCGCCCATAGGACTTACTGCCATCATGCCTCTGCCTGTCACACTGACCACAGCACACAGACCATGTTTCTGTCTACTACCAGGACCAATATTTTTGGCACTGCTGTCAATATCTCTGCCTGCACTGACCCTGGACTGTATATGGACAGTATCCCTGCCTGCTGTCTGTACTGACTATGGACAGTAAGTAGAAAGAGAGGGCACTTAATTGCCATGTCCGTAAATATTGAGGAAAAGAGAGAGGTACTACTGGGAGTACTACCAAAGATCGGACTTTATAGGCCAGGAAACAATGGAGAAGGAAACAATATAAATAATGACATTTATTGAAAAAATACAAAATACAGGCATAATCTTCAAAAAGAGTAAAAACCATCATATATATGCATCTGTGTGATTAGTGCAGTGAGCCCTTGTGCGTCTTGGACAGTATTCCTGCCTGTTGCCTGGACAATTGTGTTATCCTCCTGTGGACAACTGCACAACTAAAACCACAGGTAATCTTTTGGTTACCCTTTGCTCAGCATAATGTATTTTGGGGTGAAATTCTTGGTATGTGCATGCTTTGTGTCCCTGGTACACCTAACAGTGTTCCTTGCCTGTTGGATCTCTGTATGTGGCCAGGCTGCTTAAAAGTCTCACACATTTGGTATCACCATACTCAGAAGGAGTGGTAGAATGTATTTTAGGGTGTCATTTTTGCTATGTAAATGCTATGTGTTGGAAATATCTTATAAACGGACAACTTTGTGTTTTCATTTTTTTCCCACATTTTCCAAAAACGCCTGGAAAAAAATGAACCGTTCAAAAGACTCATCATGCCTCATAGATTACACGTTGGGGTGTTAGCTTTCCAAAATTGGATCATTTTGTGGGCGTTTCCTTTGTCCTGGTGCTCCAGGGCCTTCAAAAGTCTAATAGGTGGTTGAGAAATGAGATGTGTATTTTATGCTCCTAGAACGTCTGAAGGTGCTACTTCAATGTTGGGCCTCTGTATGTGGCAAGGCTGTGTAAAAGTCTCACACATGTGGTATTGTTATACTCAGGAGTAGCAGAATGTATTTTGGGGTGTTATTTTTGCTATGTAAATGCTATGTGCTGGAAATATCTTAAAAACTGACAACTTTGTGTAAAACAAAATGCGTTCATTTTTTTCCACATGTTCCAAAAACTTCTGGAAAAAATAATAACTGTTCAAAAGACTCATTATGCCTCATTATAAGTTGGGGTGTTAGCTTTCCAAAATGGTGTCATTTTGTGGGCATTTCCATTGTCCTGGTGCTCTAGGGCCTTCAAAAGTGTAATAGGTATTTAACAAGTTAGATGTGTAATTTATGCTCCTTGAACACCTGATGGTGCTCCCTGCATGTTGGGCCTCTGTATGTGGCCAGGCAGTGAAAACGTCCCACGCGTGGTATCGTAATACTCAGGAGGAGTAGCAGAATGTATTTTAGGGTGTCATTTGTGATATGCACATTCCATGTGAGAGAAATAAGCTATTACAAAGACAATTTTGTGAAAAAAAAAAATCTTAATTTTGCAAAGAACTGTGGGAAAAATTACAACTTCAAATAACTCACCATGCCTCTTACTTAATACCTTGGAATGTCTACTTTCCAAAAAGGGGACATTTGGGGGGGCATTTGTAGTTTCCTGGCTTGTTAGGGTCTCAAGAAATGAGAGGCCATCAGTACATCAGATGTGATCAATTTTTTATGATTTGCACCATAGCTTGTAGACTCTATAACTTTCACACAGACCATATAATATCCACTAATTTGGGTTATTTTTACCAAAGATATGTAGCAGTATAAATTGTGGCCAAAATTTATGAAGAAAAATTACTAATTTGAAAAAATTGTATCACAGAAACGAAGAAAAATTATTTTTTTTTCAAAATTTTCGGTCTTTTTTCATTTAAAGCGGAAAAATAAAAAACCCAGAGGTAAACAAATACCACCAAATGAAAGCTCTATTTGTATGAAAAAAGGACAAAAAATCATCAGGGTACAGTGTTGCATGACTGAGTAATTGTCATTCAAAGTGTGAGAGCACTGAAAGCTGAAAATTGGTCTGGGCAGGAAGGGGGGTTTAAGTGCCCAGTAAGTAAGTGGTTAAATCTGTTCATCAGTGGTTAAGCCATTTATGACAGCTAAAGCTAAAACTATTTCTTAAACAGTCTATTACTATATAAGCAATAGCAGAGTAGTACAGTGTCACTATGGTGACACTGAGCTGCTCTGATGACAGGATGTAAAAAGAAAAAAGTTAAAGAAAAATAGTTTTAACATACTGTCACCACTCAACAGTCAGTGTCCCTGATCACTGCCACGCCAGTCATATGATGATGCTGTACTGCACTGGTGGCAGTATGTAAAAAAAGAAATAAAATGTAGTCATTTTCCAAAAAAAATTAACAAAAAATTACAACTTTAACCACTTCCCACTCGCCATATGCAGAATGATGGCCAGGAAGTGATTCTGTTATCCTGACTGGGCGTCATATGACGTCCAGCAGGATAACATGCTAGGTGTTTTAAACTAGTCTTGCTGGAGGTAAATGTCTTTTTTGCATGTGTGTGCTGTAATATTTTGTCTTTAATGCATCTTGTAGGGTGTGCCCCACAAATATTTTGTTTGTCTATTGTATGGATTCTGATTAAATCCTTTTGGGTGAGGAGCACCTCACTCCCTCATTAAGTGCCTCTCATTAGTGTCCACTTGTGTCATGGGTTGAGACCTCAAAGTTCTCCCATATAGAAGAGTGTATGGCTCTCATGGTTCAGAGAAGCAGAATCTCCCAATCTATGAATAGTGTAGGACTCACTAATCATGGGGTACTTTGTCGCAGTAAGTGGGCTTAGCATCATATAGCAATATGGTGTGACCAAATCCCCATATTTTCTGATAATGTTTTTTGAAAATGTTTAGGTGTTTTAAACTAGCCTTGCTGGAGGTAAGTGTCTTTTTTGCATGTGTGCGCTGTAATATTTTGTTCTGCGGCATGTCATTCTGACACGCCGCATCTCCGATCGTGATAAGAAGCCTCTGTCAGAGGCTTCTTACCACATGATCAGCTGTGCCCAATCACAGCTGATCATCGCGTGAACCAGGAAGTGCCGGTAAATGGCATTCCTCAGTTCGCACCGACAGGGAGAGCCGATCAGCGGCTCTCTCTGTCAGAGGGGGGTCTGTGCTGATAATCAGCACATTGATTTTCAGCACAGCCCCCTCTGTTGTGCCAATCAGTGCTCAGCAATAAACACAATAATAGTCTCCTAGTGCCCACCTCAGTGCCAATCAGAGCCCACCACAGGGCCAATCAGAGCGTAGCAGTAACACCTGTCAGTAATCTAGCAGTACCTCATCTTCAGTGCTGCAGATCAGTGCCACCTGTCAGTACCAATCAGTATTGCCTGTCAGTGTCAATCAGTTCCGCCTGTCAGTGCTGCCTGTCAGTGCCCATCAGTGCCGCCTATCAGTGCCCATCAGTGCTGCATATCAGTGCCGCCTATTGGTGCCCATCAGTGCTGCATATCAGTGCCGCCTATCGGTGCCCATCAATTCTACATATCAGTGCCTCCTCATCAGTGCCACTTTATCAGTGCCAACTCATCAGTGCCCCCTCATCAGTGCCCATCAGTGAAGGGGAAAACAAAATTTTATGACAGATACTAAGAAAAACTTTTTTTTTTTTTCAAAAATGTTGGTCTTTTTTAGTTTGTTTACCAAAAAAAAAAAGGATAAGAAGAGACAAGGTGCGCCAGACTAAATGTAGTATTAAAGTAATCATTTAATAAAAAAAAAAAAAAGCCAAATGGCTACTCACAAAAATAAAAAGGTATCAAGCACATAAGTGGGGGGTCCAGGCAGGGCCGGACTGGGAATGAACACCAGCCCTGGAAAAAATGTCATACCAGCCCCATAGCATTATTATACCAGCCCAACAGCATAACGTCATTATTTTCTTGTTCATAAAATGGAAAACCATGCATTTTAAAGCACATTTGGCTGCAATTGATGGGTACAGTGGCTGCGTTTGATGGCACAGTGGCTGTGTTTTATGGGCACAGTGGCTGTGTTTAATGGGCACAGTGGCTGTGTTTAATGGGCACAGTGGTGGCAATTTATGGGTACAGTGGCTGCGCTTGATGGCACAGTGGCTGCG